>JARGYA010000035.1:600000-845085 GCA_029204335.1 Mycena vulgaris
AGCTGTATCGCCGTTTTGAATACGTCCAGGACGTATCTCACGACGAAGATACTACCATCGTATATCTGCTCTGTAGGCAATTCTATCTTCAGTTCTAGCTTCGCGTTCGTCGGTTTGGAAACTGGGACAGCGGGTGAAGGTATTTTTCTGGGAGGACCGGGGGCAGCAATATGGACGGTCTTCAGTTCTATCTTCGCGTTCGTCGGGTTGGAAACTGGGGCAGCGGGTGAAGGTATTTTTCTGGGAGGACTGGGGGCAGCAATATAGATGGTCTTGAACAGACGCTTTCGAGGACCATTGCTCGCGGTACGACTGGAGCCTGAACTGCGAGCTGGACTTCGGGTCCCCGAGCCGGGAATGGTTTCCTCCACAATTTCCTCTTTCGCATGCACGAAGTCGGAATTTGGATCTTCAACATCCTCCCATGACTCTTCGTGTTCGTCGGATTTCAAATTGGGAAACTATATCACAATCAGAGACGTTTTTGGATTCGGGAAAGACCTACTTCCTGCTGGCGTTCTTCAGGGGAAAGTGCTGCGTCTCGTTCTTCGCGGGCATCCTGCTTGTCCTGGCTTTGCTCGTGGTCGAAGCCGAGGCTCGTAGCGCTATGCGATTCGGCGGGTGAGTCGGACATTGCTGGTGGTGAGCGCCAGTGTTGTCAGAGGCCGTCAATAGAGGTCAATGAAAGTCAATGTCACTGACCTGTCAATGCACTAACCCCGTCAATGAATATTAATGACGGGTCATTGACGGGTCAATCCAAAAATTCTACAACCACTGACCACCCCTTTTTCAAAAATTTGATTTGTCAATTTTTTTCGTCATCGTCCTTGGCCGCATTGGCTTGCCACTGACCGGTTAATCAAAAAAGGCCAATGCATTGACCATTAACCTGCTATTGACGAACCCGGTCAATGACAACACTGCCACTAAGCGCGACACATCTTGGGAGGAATCAGGAGTTTGAAAGGCAGATGTGACTTTTTGTGACTATTTCGTAGAAAAGCTTATACGTGCAGTTCCCCGTCGATTTAAGCACAGTGAACTGCTTTTAATACTGAGAGAATAAATGAAGAAACCTCCATATTCATAATGCAAATTGCCTTCCCGGCCGCAAATGAAGGGTTAATGAGTGTCTGTCTAGCACTCGGAGAGACTGAAAGGCGCCCCGACTTGAACCTCGGTGACATACTTTTGTACACCTAACATACACCATTTTTTGTGGCCTCCGGATGCTGGATTAGATCAAACTTAGGGAATTCATCAGGACCAAGGAGTTTACGATTTCCGTCTGACTTGCAGCGTAGGACCAAATTTTTGAGCTGTTTTCGAGGCAGACCGCTCGGCGGCAAATATCCGAATAAGGCTGTGGCTGTGGTTGGCACCCTGCCATTTACCCTTTCGAGATGATCGGAGATGTACCAATCGACTACGGACTCCGTCGATCATTTCCGCCGCGTTTTTTTACGTAGGATGTTTGTATGGGGTCAAAATCCCACCCCCAAAAATCTAGAAGCACTGATTGGGTGCAGACCAGGTTCTGTGTGATTCTGATGTAGTATCACTGACTTGATGCACTCAAGAGTTAATATCATTTCTCCCTCTCCGGTTTCCAGGGATATTGATACCAGTAGGGGACGGGACCACTACAATCCCAGGCTGGACCATCACCGTTTGGCCGTCGGCGGATTTTTTAACAGGGTAAGTTGTCTTCTCGGATAACGGTTCCGTCATGTCTGCCACTCGACTGGGACCAGAATTGGGGATACAGTAACCAGAGGAGTAGACTGAGCGGCAGCTGCAGGAGGAGATTCGACATCCAAGCCGCCGATAAACGCCAGACCACCGTAGTTGCGCTGCAACACCAAGCGAGTCACGATAACTTCGAGCGGCGCGAGGACGATGGTGGCGAGAAGCCTCACGACAACGCGGATGCCTTCAGTGACGGCGTATTCTAGCTCACTGAAACGCGAATAGGGTAAAACGAGCTCGTGAAAAACTATGTTGAATGCGAGGATGGCGAGGATGGCGGGAGATAGTCCGGGAATCTGGTAGATAGCCCAAGGTTTCTTGCGTTCGTGGACAGAGAACAGGACATGGAGCACCTCTCTGGTGTTTAGAGGGTCTAGCTTGCGGGGTGTTACGATAGCCCTGCGGTGGAGATGAGTCTAGCACGCCCAGTAAGCAGTAAATGGGGTCAAAAACCGGTAGATAGAGACAACTAGGATAGTGTAGAGGAGCACAGAGATCAGGCTGGAGGGTAACGTCCTCGTGGTACACGGCGACGAGGAAATGTAGAGTTTGAACATTTCGCCAGGCCAAAAGAAGGTGAGAAGAACCGCTGCCAGGATTTTAGGCACTACAGAATGGTCAGGCTGGACCAATGTTGTAACACAAAAGACGCGCACTCAAACCCTTTGTCAATCCTTCAACGCCTTGCAGTCTCCAGACGCGTTCTACGATGTAGGGGGCGGGGGAGCTATACCATCCTCCACTGAGGATTTTGGATGATAGCTGGCTCTGTAACGAACGAAGATTCCATTTGAAAGGGGCTGATCGGCAAGAAGAACCAGCGAGATGGTCACTCAGAATCCGACTCGGACATGGCGACATGTCTCTACATCTTGATGTGGTGGCGGTGCGCAGCGATCAAATCGAGACCTACTAGTGCCAGACAGATAATACTTAATACTTAGGGAGACTGGAGAAAGCTCTGCTGAGATCCGAGACCTCAGAGTCTCAGATTGGTCTCTCGTTGGTCTCAGACATTCCCAGAATGGATGGGGGTTTTACCCTCTGAGTCAAGCAACTCGTAATAGGAAGTGGTACGGTCTTTCTCGGTATGTCGATGTCCGGCCGCTATTCCAAGGGCGATGGACCAACCTCCGACACTTGACCCTGGGAAAGAAATCAATGACCTGGGAGACAATACATAAGATACAATATTATTTGAGTGCGATACAGGATAAAATACACCTACGTTAAAGACTTTACAATACTTATTTACACCGGCACTAGTCTGCATCTGGGCCGAGAATCTTCTTCACCGCCTCGCTCTCTCTCACTTTGGCTTTCGATCTCCCTTCCTTCACCCGTTCCAAGCCATTCTGGATACTCTTTATGTGCACTTCGACAGGGATCCTCGAGCCGGTGAGTTCCGGTGCAGCGACTCTCTCCCGCAGGTTCTCGATATCCTCGCTCATCTGAGTCAACGTCTGCAACGCAGACACGACGTGCACCAATGCCTGCTTCCGGTATTCGGAGAGCCCTCTCAGAAGGCGGAGATGGTGCTCATATCCCCGCAGCTTTCGTTTGTTCCCGCCGACCATCGTCCAAAGCTCGCCGAGTAACTCAGAATGGGCCGACGAGATGGAGGTACCCTCCCGCGAGACGAACTCGTGTAGGACTGAAAGCTGTTCCTCCAGATTGTTCAGATTTTGGAGGTTGACCTCGAACTCGACGATAAGGCTCTGCATCGTGAAGGAGAGGTAGTTCATGGAGTCTTCAAATGTCGCCAGAATGAGATCGCTCTTGGGCTTCGAAGATGACCACGGTATGAGGTGCCGCATGATCGAGGGGGAAGATTGTGATTGCGCCGCTTCGATTGTATGTAGCGCGTAGTCGTTGACAGCCATGATCCTATGATACAAGTATTTGTTGAGCGGAAAAATAGAGCGGCTCTATTGGTAGACTTACCCGTCAACCGCACCAGCAACCTTGGAATTGAGTTTATTTAGAGCCCGTCCTGCGGTTCGCGCCTGGTCAACGAACAGGCGAAGATGGTCTGCGAGCATGTCTCGGCTTTTCAAGTCGCTGACCCGAACGAGGGTCACCAAGTCGGTTGTGGCCATTTCCGCCTTCTTGATTTGAAGGGCCAGCGCCGAGCCGGAGCTCGACTCGTCCAGTAGCTGCTCGATGGTCGCACTCTGGACATCGACGAGCGTCGGATAGTCGGCCCATTTGAGGGATTGGCGGTTGCCCTCCGCGGTCGAATAGCCATCGGGCAGACACAAGGCGGAGCTGGATATGCCGGGGATGTAGCACAGCGGAGAGAAAGCGGCTCTGATTGTGTGGGATATTCGACTGAGGATGAAGGCGAACATCCACAGGAAAACGAGGAAGGAGAGAGGTTTGCGTAGGAGCTGTATCGCCATTTTGAATACGTCCAGGACGTATCCCACGACGAAGATGCTGCCATCGTACATCTGCTCTGTGGGTAATTCTATCTTCCCATTCGTCGCCTTGGAAACTGGGACAGAGGGCAAAGGTATTTTTCTGGGAGGACCGGGAGCAGCAATATAGACGGTCTTGAACCGACGTTTTCGAGGGCTATTACTCGTGGCACGGCTGGAGCCTGAACTGCGAGCTGGGCTTCGGGTCCCCGAGCTGGGAATGGTTTCTTCTACAATTTCCTCTTTCGCATACACGAAGTCGGAATTTGGATCTTCAACATCCTCCCATGGCTCTTCGTGTTCGTCGGATTTCAAATTAGGAAACTATATCACAATCAGGGACGTCTTTGGATTGCCAGGAAGACCTACCTGCCGGGTAGTGGGCTTGGGGCTCATGGCCGTCGTGATGCAGAGTTGAGTTGGAGTTGAGTCGATCGTGACGCAATCGTCGGCGTTTGGGTACATGCACAAGCAACGCGCGAGAATTCCCAGAATAATTAATGATTCTGGGTTGGAGGCGAAGTTCAAGTAGCTTGAAAAATGAATTGGACATTCCAGAAGTCAGCCTGAGTGGGAAGAAGTGGGAGCTGGTGCCACGCGAGCTTGCGAGCGGCTGGCATCAGTGGGAGATAAGCTAGATTACTGATTAGATAGTCCATCTCCGAAGCACGTGTCGTGCGCGGTGCGCGTCCGAAGAAGAAATCTCGCGTTCTCTCTTCGACGCGTCTACCAGCCCGACACGTCTTCGCCTGTATACCTCCGTACTCTCGCTTTAAAAAGTCCTACCCTCCCATCCCTCTCATCTGATGCTTGGTTGTTTCGGGGCCGTTTCACCCCTCGAGACCCTTGTGTACTGGTTTTGGGCCTTCCGGGCGTTCTTTTCCCTTCCGTTTCGGGCTCTCCCCGCTGCCTCTCATGGCGCGTTGAGACACTCCCCGAAGCGGCCGCGGAGCGGCCCACTCACCCGCAAAACCCCCCAACTCTATATCCAATCAATCTGACATTATTGCTACTATAGTACTAGCACTACAAATCTGCATAGACTGCGGTCACCAGACCACGTATCTGACCAATCCGTCCCCTTCCGCGCATCGGAAGTAGGGACTCAGGATCTAGCTTATTCAAACTGGACCTTGAGTCTGATGATATCGCCTTATCAGGTCAATTTAAGCAAAATTTAAGCCAGCGGAGTCTTCCTGCCTCGAAAATGGCTACATAGCACCTCCAGTGAACCAGTTAGTCAAGAGTGAAGGCAAATTGAGCCGAGAGTCTCCTGGAATCGACGATATTACAAAGCCGATGATAACAACTAGTACACTGTACAGCGAGTACCATGATATCAATGACGACATGGGTCGAAGTTCTGAAATGGCAGAGATGCGTAGCGATTTAGTTTTGCGGCTCGTAGAAAGGAACAAAAAACTCTAAGCAAGTTGTGGTCAAGATTGAGAAACAAAAAGCAGTCATTGTTTTCGTTTGTTGTTTGTTCCCATCATTCGCGAACCGTCACAGCGTACGCGTCTGAGTCACGACCAACTTGCGACCGACACACAACCGCTATCATACCACTGTCTGCAATGGATGAAGAAGAGGTCCCCGACAGCGATACGGAAGAATACCTGCCGCTCCATCCGAACCCGGTGCAGACAACGACCTCGACTCCTACTGCACCGGCACCGAGGGATTCCATATCTCCTTTTTCTGCGGTAAAAGCAGGCAAGTGTGCTGTGGTTCATCCATTATGCATAACTAATGACCACACAGTGGCCTCTACCAAGGACTCAATTTCGACCTCCAGCTCTGTACCTCGTCCGCGTCCCAAACCGAAACCAACTTATAAGGGTGCCGCCGGAAGTAAACCCGCAGACACTTCCTTGATAGCTTCCTTCCCCGAGATTATGAGCAGCCTTTCGGATCGTGTTAAAATGCGTAACCGGGCCACGCCTAAAACATCTATCTCCGATGCCATATCGTCTTCCTCGTCACGTAGGCCAGCAGTAATCGTGTCGTCGGACGTCATCGAAATAGCGGATTCAGAGGACGAATTGGACTTGAACAGCAAGTCCAAGGGTGCCTTTAAGAAGAAACCCGGTTCGAAATTCAACGGCTCTGCGTTACCGACTTCCTCCTTTTCCTCTAATATGCCCATGCCAAGCCCCCGCCAACCTGCACCAATTCTACGCACGACCATCCCATCTTCTGACCTACCTCCCTCTGATCCGTTTCCCCAATCTACTGGCATGACCCGTTACCAGCCAGAGCACGACGGGGATGATGAAGGATTCGTCCCCCCCATCGCTACACTCACGGCTGCGGGCGACACGAGCTTCGAGCCGCTCGATTCATCTCCTAGCCGCTTCGCACACAGGAAGGAAACAGCGAGGCCGAAGCCGAAGCCAAAGCCGAAAAAGCCCAAACCACCGGCACCGGACAACCACGACGAGTTGCGCCAGGAAGAGAGATTCGGAGGCAGAGATATGCATATGATGGGCCCACCGTTCATCCCTCACGCGTCCCCCGTCGCACCTCCGTTGCCACCCGTCGCTGGGCCCTCCTCGTCTACGGCCGCTGCCCCTCCTGATCCTCTCCCCAATCTCCTTGCTACGATTGGAGCACCCTCAGGCAAGGCTCCGAAAAAGCGCAAGAAGCAGGGCGACGACGAGGGGGAGAAGGAGAAACCTGTAAAGAAGCCGCGCACCAAAAAGGCGAAAAAGGACGCGGAAGGAGGAGAGGGAGGCGGAGAAGACAAACCGAAGAAGAAGGGCAAGGGCAAGGAAAAGGAAAAGGAGGAATTCAAAAGCCGAGAGTTCATTGATGATGACGAAGACGAAGACGTTCCGCCTGCCGGTGGAGCACCTCCTCTCCCTCTCCCCTCGCTTATGGACGGCGTCGTTCCCGGTGGCGTCGGTGGATCTAGTAACAAACCGATGTCCGTGACCTCCATCCCAGATTCCCAGGCCGATGAAGAGTTGGTGCCGTTGAAACGAAAGAGGACGGAAGGAGACGAGGCCGATGTAGCGGAGAGTAAAGGCAACGGCGCGGCTACTCCGGCTACTGGGAAGAAAAACAAGAAGGCGAAAACTGCGGGGGTGGGTGTGGAGAAGACGAAGAAGAAGGGCCCAGCGAAGAAAGCGAAAGGGAGAACCGTGATGTCCGACGACGAAGAGGACGCTACTGGTGGTGAACCACCCGTGCCAGCAGATGTTATGCCCGCAGGCTCCGTCCCAAATAGACTCAAGACCACTCCCCCTGCCCAAACAGAATCAGATGTCGGAGACGATGCCCCGCAAGCAAAGGTCAAGCCAGCAAAGAAAAAACAAGCCAAGAAGACAGTGGTGTCGGAATCGGAGGGAGAAGGGGACGACGCATTCCAAAACAAGCCCGACGTGAGTACCATTTCAAAACCACCGTTCACACCAATGAGCCCTCCCCTTGACCAGGAAAACTCGCCACCACGTCCCAGCTCTAAATCGCAAATCGAAAACACGACGTTCGATGGCAAATCCGCTACAAGCCCCAAGAAGAATCTCGAAGAAACTCCGAAATCACTCTTCCCTTCCATATCCTCCAAATATACAATCGCCCCGCGCACCTAAGTCGACGCCCATGGCGGAGCTGATCAGAAAAGTCAGCTCGAGACCCGGCTCGCCCTTTCCCGCAGTGATGCCTCGTTCCCGGACCTCCTCGCTCGGCGGTGTTCCAGGCACACCAAGCACGTCCTATTCGCCGTACAACAAGACTTCCCGCAGTGCACTGTCCCGCATCGCGCCGCTGCACCCGAACCGACGCACACCGCCGCCTCCCCTTCCGCCGCCGCCGCCCAAACCCAAGACGAAGAAAGAGAAGGAGCGCGAAGAGCGCTGGGAGGAGGAGATGATCGAGGCTGTTGGCGGGTGGGACGATTGGAAGCTATTGAGCGAACAAGAGCAGAAGGCAGCCAAGCGTGCCAAATGGGCCCGCGAACTAGAAGGTTGGGAGGACTAGTACCTGTAATGTTCCTTACCAGTGTATTTGTGTACCTGTACATGTAATTTTTGCCGCGTCATGCGAGGCTGTCACTGCCGTGGCCGATGGATTTTTGGGACCTAAAAATCACGTCCAAACATGTCTTGCTTTTCGAGTATATTTTCACTGGCCTTCGGAACACAGACACAAAAACCATGTCTTTTTGGTGCATTTTCATCTACCAAACGTACGCTGAAAAAGCCGTCTGTTTGGCCTTCAAAAGCTTCCACGAAAATTGAGTATCTTTGTAAAGTTTTCTATACCAGAAAAGAACTCTGTTTGGGACCCACAAAGAGAAGGAACAAAGGAGCTTCCTTTGTTCTTCCTCTGTTTCGACCTCAAAAAGGAGTCTATTCCGCTTCGCGAAAGGGATTAAAAAATCAGCATTTTTGGATGGATGTTTCGTAACCGAAAGTGTATCATGTTTTGCAGATATTTTGGACAAGAACATCCGCATAAGACACAATCTTTTGGGTTTGATTTTTACTATGGTTGGGAAAATCTTTCCAAACAGGAAGACATGTTTGGACCTTGTGTTTCGGTCCGAAAAAGCCATCGGCCACGGCAGTGTGTAACGATGTCTGTGGGATTGGTTCGGTACGTCTTAGCATATGCGAACGTTTATTGATCATACGAATAACTATGCGTCAACTTTTCATGCTGTGGGCAAAGGATATAATACATGTCTTCCGTTGAAGAGACTTAATCCTCCCGCGAACTACGTTCTTCCAGCAAGACCTAGAAAAAAAATGAAGCATTATGATACAGATTCGCGGATCTCTCATCGGTCGCACCTTCGTAACACACTGTTCAAGGTAGAGGCACGCCTTCGGCGTCCTCGCAGCAATCTGTAGAGGCCGGGGCCCGGTTCCCGTCAAATTAGGCTGCATGCCGACGTCGGTGCTATACGGATTCTACAAGA
Source organism: Mycena vulgaris (assembly GCA_029204335.1). Lineage (NCBI taxonomy): Eukaryota > Fungi > Basidiomycota > Agaricomycetes > Agaricales > Mycenaceae > Mycena > Mycena vulgaris. The sequence goes on from JARGYA010000035.1 coordinate 609,100, forward strand.
GAATCAGAATGGGATGGATATGCCACGAAATCGAATCGCACAATACAGATAGGAGCGACTATGAAATCCGATCTGTGACGAAACGCGTCGTCTTGAGCTGATTGGCTGTTCGCCCAATTGCCCCCAACAAACTATGAAGAGCTCAGCATTGACATAAGTTTGGAAAGCTTATAATGTCACTGACGGTACAAAACTGCCGGTACCGCTCATGGTATCCCATCATCTGTGGATTTTCTGGGACTCCGAGAATTCTGGTTCGGAAGGTGGGGCTGGCGAGGATAATGCTCGGATCCACCTCGAAAATGAAAACTACGACGGGTTGTTCACCCTACTGGCTTGGTGTTTGTACTTGAGACAATGCGCTACAGCCTCAGGCAGGGAGGTCGACGCATAGAATGCTCCGTCTATTGTCAGCTCGTTTCGGCGGTTGGATATGCGAATGCCGTTAAACTGAAACGACCGTAGGTGTTGGAGTCGGGTGGCGTGAAACAGGGGTGCGCGTGCGCTGGGCTTTAGAGGATCGAATGGCGCTAAGGAGCTAGTCCAGTGTGAACTGAATTTCAGCGCGGCTTTTTTGATGATACGTTCGGCAGCACCGCTGTTGGGTTCGGGAGACCTGTAGATTGTTGGAATGGTTTGGGTCACCGCCAACTCGAACTTGTTCATCTCGCCCGGCGTCCCACCACCCCCCACCCCCGTCTCTATCTTCACCGTCTTCGCCGTTGCCACGGGTTGTCCCGCCGATCCCTCCATTTCCCCCTTGCTTGCCGCCTATACCGCCCGTGTCATGGGCACCATCCCCGGAACCGCCCGCCCAAGGCCCCAACCCTCCGCTGACTGTAGTTCGATCCCCCTCTGAACTGTCGGTGGGATCGTTGCTGTCGGTGGGCTCCTTGTACAGTTCATCTATGCAATAGGTTTTGATTATGTGGGTGGCGGCGTCCAAAAGACTGTCCCGGGGGAGGGCGTCGACACCTAAATCACGAAGGACTCTGAAAAACCGAATGGGAACACGTTGTTAAACAGGGGAAATAAGGACATACGAGCGAACTTCCTCTACCACGCCCGTGCACAAAAATCTGGCAATAAATGGCAGCAGGTCGTGTTCGACTGTTGCAAGTGAGCCATCAGCGAGTGAAGAGTCAAGGTCAAAGCTAGATATGGATCTGAACTGCAGCAATGGGAAGCGTCGCCATCCCTCTCAACGAGTTTTAAGAGTTCCAGCTCTGGATATGTGTACCCGTCGGATGCGCACGCCCTTGCGATGTGCTCCCATACGCCATCCGCGTAGGTTGAAGAATCCGCCAGTGAATTATAGACGGGCATTGGCGGAATGGAGCAGCTGGGGGAACTGCTGAGTTCTATTGATGGGCGGGGAAAGCAGTTGACAGGGGAGTTCGACTGTCTGGTCTAAATGCAAGGACGTGAGCCACTGTTCTTGTCCAGAATCTCGAACGCCGGCAGTGCAGAGTTGAAGTTGGAAATTGCATTTAGGGGTCAATTCTACGCGCCCCTGTGCCTCCTTGCGCTTCAGTTACAGTCTCTCCGTAGATGGGGAGAGGTGCCGGCAGATTGCAGCGCCATACGATGCGAATGGGACGTAGTTGGGACGTCCACCGGAGATGGTTAGCTTCAAGTTTAGCTTTGATTTGTTCGCACGATCAACGTTGTTCATTCTCACCGGGCGCCTTTTTTATAGTAATAAGTTGGCAGCACTTTATTATTATTATTTATTCCCTGGACTTGCTATAGCCACGGATGATTCGATTCTTTACACGTACAAAAATACACCAAATGCATAAGCGTACAGCGGAGGGCACGAATAAATTTTGAGAAAGAGGACGTCCCAACTGGGGGAAAGAGCCAGTCTAAGGAAGAGATACGAACCCTCCGCCGACAGAGCTACATGGCGTGCGTCTCGGACAGTTTTCGCTGTCGAGTGTTTCTGCGTACGACGCCCGAGTCGAGTGCAGGGGTCTCCTCGTAATCTGCGATGAGCATTGTTGGGAGTTCTCATGTGCGGCAGCGTTGGAAATGTCAAAATTGTTTGCAAATCTTACCAAGTAAAAGTTCTCCGGATGAATCTGTGTTGGAGGACGAAGAAGAAGTGTTGGGAGACGACTCCTCTCCTTGCTGCCCATCGGCGTGCGCCGCTACAGCATAATGCAAAGCGAAAAGGTCTCGATTAACCATCGCCTGAGCTGAGAACGTGAGTTTCCAGGATTGGTTTGTGTGGGGAGAGATATCTCACATAAAAATCCCATGATCTCCAGTGCGTCCCGAAACGACTTTCTCTTCCTTAGCTCTTCCAGCTGATCAGCCCATACCTCTGTGGTTGGTGTAGGTACAACAGGGTACAGAAAATGAATTGCATACCATAGTATTCAGCCACTTCGGGCACTGTGCACGCCCACAGCCTTCTCTTGATCACCACTCCGTCCATGGTGGGATTCGGAAACTCGTGGGGCACAGTCTGGACGAGCAGATCCCACTTGGAGTCGGGCGTGCCCCGAGGGAAGGAAACAGTGCCAGTAAGGTCAAGATGGCTTATTAGACGAAGGCTTAAAAGTTCTGATGAATGCTTTGCGGTTCCGATGTGTACCAGTATGGCGACGGGGGCAGCATCGAGTCCGAGTGGAATGAGAATGGGGCGGATCTTCTCGTAGAATTCGACGCAGAATTCCCAAAGGACGGGGGAGCACTCGAAAGTGTGGTACTCCGTTACATCGCCGGGAGCAGGGCCTTGCAGAGGGTGAAAAGGTCCATACGGGAAGTAGTATCCCGCCGCCGGGCATCCATTGCGTTCCAAACGGTGCGAGAAGCGGCCAAGGGCGGAAGGAGACGGTGATTGTGGTGGTGGTCATAGATATCCGATTCCTGTGAAATCCGAACTTGCACTCGCTCAATTTTGGGACTAAGAAATTTTGCGGAAGGCACAGTAGCTCGATGCAGGCGCGCACATAAGAATCCGTGCGCTTGACCTCGTGGGGGGCGCCGCCCGCGTACACGAAGCCGACTATCTCCGCAACAACATAGCTGCGTCGGGCGCACGTTCAAGCGCGAAGGATGCCAGTGAGCTAGAGTTGACGCAGGTCACGGTACGGTGTTGGCGGCTCGGGAGAAGATTTCTCCCCGATGTAGGCGCACTTGTCCAAATTAGTAGAGCAAACATTTCTTTTCTTACCTCCATGGCATATGTGCCTCCGAACCATTCACAGGTTACGCGCAATCCGTTTCTCCCAGACCCACCTTCGCCTAGTCGGTCACGACAACCAAGTGGGGAGTTGCAAGTTGATGAAATCAGGAAATTGAAAGAGTTCACCTATGATCTCTTCAACAATTCCGGAAAACCTTGGGCCACCTTGTCGCTTCTCGGCGACGCAGAACACAGCAAGAACGTTCCCGCTTTCGTAGAAGGGGCTCCGGTCACTGGTGAAGTTAGATTAGACTTGGAGTCGAGCGATGCAATTCACGCAGTACTCCTCTCGGTGTGTCCAGTGTAATCTACACTAGGAATGCATCCCACTAACTCGTAATTTCAGGTGAAGGGCCAGATCATAACTGGTGCAACTGCGCGCGAAATGGTGGCCTTCATCGACTTGCCAATCACCCTCTGGTCGCGTTCGATGGGTGACCCTCGCCAACCTGGCAGCAACCGCAATAACAAATGGAATGAGAAGCTGAGGGGAAAATACGTCTGGCCCTTCTCGATATCCATGCCGCGGACGGTCTCTCTTCCGTTTTGTGGGCGAGATGAAGTTTTTCGCCTGCCCCAGACTTTCTTCGAGCGACACACCCGCGCTCGAATCGAGTACGAGGTTTCTGTACGATTTACCAGGCCGAAGTTACGATCCGACCATAGGTATTGTTTATTTTTTATCTCCAAACTACAGCCATTATTCACTGTTCCCCAGATTAACCGCGACCTTGAACTATATGTCCCTCTCCCGTCCCAGCTCTCCTTCTCGCTTGAGACAACTGGCGTATCAGCAGCACACTGCGCTGCTAGGACCAGATTCGGACCCAGAAGGATGGCGTACTTTGCCATCTGTACGAACCAGGGGCAAACTGACAAGCACATCCCGTTCCGTCGACGCCAACTGCAAAGTGGGTTCGTCCTAGTCTCATGGTAGCGATGCACTCAATTGCAACATAGCTTTCCCTGGCCACACCTGTGAGTGTTTTATATGCCTCGCGGCACTAAACCTCCCGACTAAAATGTATTGTAGCTTTGCTATACTCGCGGGACGACCATACCCTGCGCCCTTGTAGTGGAGTGCAACGACCCGGAAGCTCTCGAGCTTTTGACCTCCCCCGATGCCCCCGTCCTCCGCTTACGGAGGAATGTGCGGTTCCACACTGGCGAAAAAGCGGCCGCTCACTTTGGGGATGTCCCCAATAAACTCGTGTGGAAAGAGGAGCTGGATCATTCCGAGTCGGCAACGTGGTGGCCAGCAGCGGATAGAGCATTGGAGACTGATTCGACCGACACCGTCGCTATCAGCGCCTTTAGACGAATGCTGAAGGGAGAAATACATCTCAAGCCAGACCTGATAGCCTCTTCATCTATAGCACATTTTCGCATCGAGGTTTGCTATATTTCTACGTGTCAAGCACCTCCTAACGTTGCGCAGTATTCGGTGGTCCTCTTTCCCTTCGATAGCCCCGGCTACAATTCGCTTGATAGTGACCCCTTGATTATCGAGCCTGTTGAGATAGCTTCTGAATATGCCATCGGACCCCGACCTCTGAATTATAGTTCTCCTTTGGCGCCCGGGACCTGTACGCTCTTCCTCCTTCGACTCCCTTGTCTAATTGTTATCAATTTTTGCAGAGCTCTTCGCCGCCTCGTGTTTTATCCGTACCAGTACTATTCCTGGCATAATACTAGTTTCCGTGGTGAATACAAACGCGTTCACATCTCGGTCCTTGGCTCGTCCCAAAGGGGATGCCGACGGTACACAGCCACTGATGGCCCAATTGTTAGCGGCATCGCGCCGGCGGCTTGTTTATTGTCTCCTTTGCTTGCTGCGTATTCTTTGCTCGAGCTGTCAGGGCTATTGTCTACAATGAAGGATCAAATCTCCTTGTATCCCAATAGGCTTTGCAGGTCCGACCGGTTGGCGATCTTCTCTTCTCGGCGGTTCCTATTGTGGAAACCTCATCCAAAATGGGCTGAACGTTGTTCTTTCGGCTTTTTGTGTCGCGTATTGTGACACACTTCTTGCGACTATAAGGACCAGCCAATATGAGTGGTCTGTTCTTCATTCCCTATGGACGCGTCCCCTCCCCGTTACAGGCGGTTCAGCAGACCGGGTCCGGTACCGCAGTCTGCTTCCGACCTCCCTGCTTATACCCGGCGTAACACTCTCGCCCAGCCTGTTCCTCGACGGGAGCCCGTAGAGCATATATACCCCCTCGTAGACGGAAAGGGCCGCCCATGGGCTTCCCTCACACTCCGGAGCAGCGCAAAGTCTGGCAAGTCGGTCCCCACCTTCTACGAGAAGGAGAACATCAACGGCTCTTTCCAACTGTCCGCTGAGAAGGGCGACTCGATCCAGTCCGTTACCGTCACTGTGAGCAGCCTTTTCTCTTGGCCTTTTACGTCCAATTGAATTTCTTTAGATTACCGGAAGCATTATCACTGGATCCTCCGTGGATGACACGTACATATTCCTTAACCAGTCGCTCCCTCTATGGTCGAAAGCCGACAACAGATCCTCTGGCGCCGCCACCAAACTTCTCGGTGCTTGCGCCTGGCCCTTCTCCATCCCCCTGCCCAAAGCTGTCAGCATCAAAGACGGCGGCCACGATACCCTGTTTCACCTTCCCGAGACTTTCCTGGAGCGTCATACCCGGGCCAGCGTATCCTACGAGATCGTAGTTACCGTTTCTCGCGGCAAACTGCGCGCAGACAGCCGGTGAGTCGATCCTCGTGCCAGTTAAGATTGCTTCTAACGTCGCACTTTCTAGGATTAAGACGCGGTTCGGATACATCCCGAGCATTCGCCCCGATGCCCCGTCGGTACTGCGCCAGCTTGCGTATCGCGAAAACTCGATATTACCCGGACCCGAGGTCGATCCCGCAGGTTGGAAAACGAGTACAACAGCTGTTGTTCGTGGCACCGTCTTCAAGACTCGCCAAGCCGCGGTTCACTGTGTGGTACGTCTCGTATTCTAACTCGTTAGACTTGATCCAACCTCGATTTTGTCTAGCTTTCTCTCGCGAACCCTGTAAGTAATATGTGATCCTATTCATATCACCGTCACTTACGTCGCCTTCAATAGCTATCCTACACTCGAGGCACCGTAATCCCCTGTCGGTTGACTCTCGAGAGCGGCGATAATCAAGCGCTGGACATGTTCTCGAGCCCCTCCGCCCCGGTGGTCACATTACGTCGTTGCGTACGATTTCAGAACCCGGCGACCTCATCCAAACGTGGGGTTGACTGGGTAGAATCGTTCGAGGACTGTCTCCAGCGCCGTATGGTGGCCATCGCCTGGCGGAAGCGATGCCCTGTATTCCCGCTCTCTCGAAGGCGAGATTAAACTTCCCAAAGACCTTACATCCACCTCCTTCATCGGTCGCTTCAGTGTTTCGGTGCGTTTTTGTCTCTATCCCATTTATCTGGTGTTTATACTTCTTCCCTTAGTACACTGTTATTGTATCTTCCTTTGAAACCGTCGGATTCACTCCATCTAGCTCCCATTCTATCCTGGTCGAGCCTGTTACGATTGCAACGATGCACGCTCGGGACAGTCAGTGCAGCCACCCTATTATCCGTCCTCCCATTGACCATCCCCTCTCAGGCCCACGTCCCCACGCATACGCCCCTCCTGCTTACGCCCCCCTCCCCGTTTCACGACAACGCCATGATTTTTACGCTGCACCGGCCACCTCGCGTCAAGGACGCTGATACTAGGAGAATTCTCTCTTTTGGTGCGACATGTCTGGGACATGCGCCTCATCTCTGTCTTTTCCTTAATCTCCTTGTAGCGTCTAGCAGTATACTCCCGTAGTATCACTTTTGTATCACTTACCCATAGTCCCTCACGCCCTAATTGTCGATGTGTAACGCTTTTTTGATGATTTTCTTCACGCCGGCGAACGAAGACAGTAAGATTCAGACATCTGTGGCAGTTTGTGGGAACTCGATGTACCGAACGCGGCGTCGACACGCGTGGGCGCGTTTCACGCGTCGTGTTCTGGGATCTGTTGACAACTTGAACGGACTGTGCCGACGCCGCCCGGGGTACCATGTGCCACCAATCGTGGGCCAGGGCGCCGAGTTATCTGCCTCTCTGCTGCCGATACTATGGTCGATGGCGACGACGAATTGCCGGGCTACACGAGTCGGGCTGCGGCACCCGCCGCCGCTGGCGCGTCCCGTACAGAACACAAATATTCGCTAGAGACCAAGGGCAGGCCGTGGCTCTTCATTTTCGTCAAAAGTCGCTCTCCCAACGCAGCCTCGCCACCGTTCTACCTGGAGGGCGATACCATTGCCGGCAGGGTGGAGCTTGACCTCGACAAGGCCGAATCGTCGAAAGGCATAACCATCGGTGTCGGTCCCGCCTCTCCTCAACTTGGCATGTATTTACGGGCAGTAGATCCAAGCTGGCGCGACGGCCGTGGGGCAGGAAGAGCAGCTTTTCCTCGACCTGAACGAAGGGCTTTGGCCGCCCGCGAACGACAAATCGGGTAAACTGGCGAAAGGCAAACATTCTTGGCCTTTCACGTTCACACTCCCGACGAAGGTGTCGCCGCCCGATGCCAAGGGGCTCACGGTCCCAACACCCCCCACCTTCTCCGAGCGAGCAAGTCCGGCCTACATCGACTACAGGATCGTCGCTACCGTCAAGCGCGGTGCCTTCAAGGTCAATCAGACGTACGCGGGTCCATTCTTTTGGCCAAGTCGCGCGTACTACTACGCGTTATCCACAGGTTGACCACCAATTTCGCCTACCTCCCGTTAACGCAGCCTGAGCCTCCGTCTGCGTTGCGCCAGCTTGCTTACAGGGAGGGCAGTGAATTAATTGGACCCGAGGGTGATCCCGCCGGCTGGAAAGTGCTCGAACCGCTGAAGTTCAAGGGCAAGCTTTTCGAAGCGAAGGAGGTCGAGGTTGAATGCACAGTACGTCTCCAGATACGCGCACGTCGAACCCCATATCAAGGCCTCCGTTAGCTGGCCATTGCGACCCCGGTAATATTCATGAACAAGCTGCACAATTTCAACTCATGCACTCCGGACAGCTTTCCTACACCATCGGCTCCCCTATACCGCTAACATTAACACTGAAGAGCGGCGATGAGCACGCGCTGGATACTCTGGCCAACACCAAAGCGATAAAACTGCACCTGGTGCGGTCTGTGGCTCTTGGATCCGACGCAATGGAGGAACGCACCGACAGACGCAGCAACACCGTTTTCATATCGGGGGTCGGCCAGGCCTTCTTCTGGCCTTCCGCCGAGGGCGCTCCGGAGGCGGGCATACGGACCATGCGCGGAGAACTGGACGTAAAGAAGCTCGTTAAACCCAGTTTCCTCTTCCCCCGTTTCTCAGTACGGGTGAGTACCATCCTATTCTTCGCATTATATCAATTCAATTCACTCTCTCAGTACACGCTGGAACTCCTGCCCTTCTCCATAACCGGCTTCACCTCGCTGGCGGAACCCGGCAAGGCGATGATTTCAGAGCCGGTGACGATCACCACCAAGTATGGCTATGCCCAGCTATGCCCATTGGTGTTATTTGCAGCTAACCAATACCGCAGGCAGGTTCCTGGGATCACTCCAAAATCGTATGCTCCGCCCGGGTACGAAAGGCCAGCGGAGGGCGATTACAACTCGGCGGTCGGGTACCTGGAGAACGGTAACCAAAGATTTTGTATGATTGCACTTATTCTCTGCGACTTGTTTCTGATGGATCCGCAGATCACCATGGCGGGTTTTCGTAGTTGGGTTCGTCGGCCTGTACATTGTTATAATTTATTGACCTGTAATATCCAAAACGTGAACTATACCGTCATAGCTCATCGAGCGACATGAGAAGGAGAGTTTCGAACGTGTCGTCGCCCTTGGGCGACAGCGTCCCCGCCGCCGTAATCCCGCGCATTAAATCCTCGTCACTTGGAGGCACACTCCAATTAAATGACTGTTCTCGGCGACGGGCCACAAAGACAAATGTAGGGTCTTCTAGGGTGGCCCCGAAACGTTGCCACGCGGAGACATTTTCGGCGCTCGTCTTCTGGACCAACACCGGCGCGAATTCGAACCATAACCCAAATGCCGACCAAAATGGCGTCTCTTTTGCGAGACTGCGAATCTTGTAGGAAATGACGAGTTCGACGTGGCTGGGAACCGCTACAAACGGGGGTGAAGAAAGCTGGATGCAGGACCGTAATAGAGGCGGGAGCAGCTCTGGGAAGTAGACAAGATCGCTGCACAGAATGTGTGTTAAATGGGGAGCATCTTGCGCTAATTCAGATAGCTCCTCTGCGATGTCGACTGCGTGCTGCGAGTTTCCCCAGGAGAGCGGTCGTACGAGAATGGGGCCACCGCTGGCGTGAAGGTATGCTTGGAGGTTGTGCTCCAGTAGAGGGCACACCTGGAAGCACTCTTCGTTATTCCACGCGTCTCATGAGAAGAAACAAGCGATACTTCTGGTAGATCAGTGACGAACATGATATCGCGTGTACGAAGCAGCGTAGCCATCGTCGCTGCGACGATCCCCGTCCCCGAACCGAGTTCAATCACTTTGAGCTGTTTTCGGGCGTTGGGCTCGGGAAAGAGCGGGGGGTCAAAGACGTGGCCAATAGGTGGTTGGATATAGCTGTTTAATGCGTATGCGGCCTCCCTGAATTACAGATGAGATGGACCGAGTCCAAAACGTCGCGTCACTTTCCAGACTTTTCCAGCGATGCCGAAAACGCGTATCGCTTCCTGCTGGTGGGTGAAATCGAAATTATCTGACTCTGGCGCGTCCCCCGAGGGTAGGGACGGCCGTATGTCCAAATCCCGAGGAAAGTTTGGATTAGACATGCCAGTGGATGTGCCGATCCGGAGGTGGCTGCTCCGACGGACTGGCACTTGCACGTGAAAGGTCTTAAAGTTACCGGTCTTCAACTCCCTGTTGAATTCCGTCTTCTGCCCACCATGTCAGTCCAATCCAAGGCCGTACCCGTGAAGCTGACGCCGTTTGGCGCCGCGTTGGCGGGGGCTCTGGGAGGCTGCTTTAGCACGGCGTAAGCACTTGCCGGTCTGTGGAGTGCTTAATTCTGACCGGCATCCAGCGTTGTCTATCCATTAGATGTGTATGCGTTCTATTAATCGAACTTGCCCCGGATCCTTACAATGGCTTGCAGTGCAAAGACGCGGATCCAGGCTTCGAAGGGCAAGAGCAAGGATGAGCTCTCGATGCTTGCCGTTCTATTGCGGATATTTAAGAAGGAAGGCATCCCTGGATTCTATCGTGGCTTCGGGGCAACAATGCTGAACACATTCTCAATGCGTCCGTAATCTTCTGCACCTAGCTTGGCCGTGCGCTGACTGAATTACAGAATACGCCTACTTCTTCTTTTATTCTTTCGTGCGGAATTCGTACATTAACCGGCTGGCACGCAAGCTCCCCGCCGGTGCCGCACTCCCTGCACTCTCCACTGCCGCTGAACTGCTGATTGGCGCGATTGCTGGAGCACTTGCCCAAATATTCACCATTCCCGTCTCCGTGATTGCGACTCGTCAACAAGTCGGACGCCAAAGCGGATCAAAGCTGGAGGAAACTGCAAGCGAGAAAGTCGAGGACGATTCCTTCCTCGGCGTTGCGCGCGAAATTATAGACGAGGAAGGCGTGGGGGGATTATGGCTCGGCATTAAGCCTGGTCTGGTGCTCACAGTGAACCCTGCTATCACCTACGGCGTTTTTGAGCGCGTCAAGGGCCTCTTCATCGCGGCCCAGCTCAAGGCAGGAACGAGTGACAAAATCTCGCCCGGATTATCCTTCCTCATTGGTGCGCTCAGCAAAACACTAGCCACAGTTGTACGTGCATTTTATTATTTTCCTGGCTCCTTTTGTGACGAAGCGACGTGTAGGTGACCTATCCGTATATCATGGCCAAAGTGCGCATTCAGACACGTTCAGCGGACGAGGAGGAGGCCGTGATTGAACATACGGACCTTCCTGTTGCCCACAAGCCGCATCACGATCACTCTAAACTCAAGCATCCCGGCGCAATTGATATCCTAGCTCAAGTATTGAAGAAAGAGGGGCCTGTGGGATGGTATAGGGTCAGTTCTCTTACTTTTAATCCGTGTACCCATCTTACGAATGGCAACAGGGAATGGCTGCCCAGATAACAAAGGCCGTGCTCTCGCAAGCGCTCCTATTCATGTCCAAGGAGCAATTTGAGCACTGGGCTCTTTCTATCATCATATTATTTGCCCGTCTTAAATAGATAGCTGGCCTAGATATTATATGTACATCTAATCGAATATTCCCAGGATGGAGGATTATTTATACTTGTTGTATTGACTTAGACGCGTCCCGCCAAACCGAAATGTCGGCAGTACCTAGCACACCTCAGGGCAAGACCTCGTTCGACCCCAAGACGCCGACAGTATCGCGTGTAGCATCTACGAGCGCGGTACAGTCCTCTCCACATTATGGCACAACGCGGCGACATTCCCTCTACGGTGTCGAGGACCGAGTTATCATTGACGCCGGCTCTCGTATTTGGAAAGTGGGCTTCAGCGGCGAAGGCCGCCCCAGGGACGTCTTCTATGCTGGGGGCGTCAACGAGCCTCCGCTGTGGAACCTCACCAGAGCTGCGGACGCTGCAGAAAAGGCAGAGCAGGAACGAATTCTCGAGGTCAAACTTGAACGGTGTCTGAGATCTGTATTCCATGAGTGAGTTGGCCTTTCTCCGGACAACGGGAGTTATTTAACTGTTTGTGAAGCTCACTTCTGACCGACCCAAAGGCGCGAAAGGTGATTCTCGTCGAGCATCCGCTGCTGCCATTGTATATCAAAGACATGATGGCGCGTATCTTGTTCGAGAATCTCCAGGCAAGCCCTCCTTGTTTTCGGTTCTATTTTGCTAATTAGTCGTTGCAAAGGTGCCCTCGGTGTCGTTCGCATCGAGCCATTTACTCTCGTTACTCGCTGTAGGGCGAATAACCGGACTGGTCGTAGACTGTGGGCATCTCGAGTCCATAGCACTCCCCGTATGTATCGTGTCCGCATATACCGCGGACTGGTTTAATTTGTTTACTAGATATTCGCAGCAAGACCCCTGTTTCCACACCTGCGGACAACCCCACTGGCCGGGGCACGACTAACATCTCATCTCCGCGCCCTCCTGCTACTTTTTGGCACCTACTTACCCCCACCAACCTCGCTCAGCGCGGCCGCAAACATCCCTGCTGCCAATCGATCCACGCGCGTGCCCCAGGAAGTCCTAACAGATGCTGTTGTCGAGGAGATCAAGGCCCGCTGCTGCTTCGTTGGCGAAGCTCTCGGCCCTTCCAATAACGAGACCCGGGGTACGACTCCTGGTGACGAGTCCTCCGAGATGGATCTCCCTCCAAGCGATTCCACGCAGTCCGAATCCGACTTCTCGCTTGCAGGCCGAGAAAGCAACTTCTCCTCCCATCGCGCCTCGTCCGAATTCTCGATTATCTCAAATCCGCGGGTGCCTGCGGCCGATAACCCCCGAGGCGAAGGCCATTTGCAGGCACTGTCGACGTTGTACAACCGACATTCCACTGCTACCGAACTGCAGATGCGTGTGGTACCTCCGGTCTCGCAGCAGACGGGCACAGGCCGGGGGACGCTGATCATTCCCGGGTGGGTGCGAGAGCGCACCGCGGAGGTGCTGTTCGAAGGCGGCGACGTCGACGAAAGCAGCGCCGCCGAAGTGATCCTGGATTCTCTTCTGAAGGTACACACATCTCCCCTCTTAATTCATTCGCAGCCCGCGTCTGACCTACGTCCAGGTCCCCGTTGATCTCCGCAAAACACTCGCATCCTCGATTCTGGTGGTGGGCGGGACATCCATGCTCCCCGGATTCATCCCGCGACTGCAGCACGAGCTCCTCCGCGCCGTTGCCCCACCAACCGCTCCATCCCGCCATTCTAACAAAGCGCCTCTTCCGCAGTACGACCCGTACGCATCCCTGCGGCCGCTGCTCCCCTACTTCGCCATCTTAAATAACCCGAGTCCGCCCACGGGGACCTCGGCGCGGGCTGTGGCGAACGCCGGCAAGGCCCCTGCGTTCTCGCCGGCCACCATGGCCTGGGTCGGCGGCTCACTGGCTGGGTGAGTTGACGCCGGTTCGCTGCAGCCGTTTGGCTGACCGTTTTTGTCCCTTTAGATCGCTTAAGACCGGCGGAGTGGAGGTGAATCGCGAGCAGTGGGATATGGCGGATGCCGCGAACCGCGATGGTGACGGGGGCGCGGATGTATCGATGGACGTCGAGCGCGCTCAGATCGTCCTTCCCGATTGGACGAGGTCGCCGCTTCCGACTGGCGCCCCCTCCGCGCTCACCAACACCCAAATGATGTCGTCGCCTGTGAGGATGTCATCCCCTCAGGTCCAGGTCGGCGCATAGCATCTGTAACATTCACAACACAAAGCATCATTTGTCATTCATTCATTTATTCATTCCAGTACGTAGAGTAAAGTGAGAGTAAGTATCAATGCAACAATCGAAAGGTATAAAATAAGACAGGGTGGACGTTCGTCCAACTACCTAAATTGGAGAATCGAATGTGGCGAAAGGTATAAAAATATGATCTGGACAACGAGTACACAGATCAAGCCATTTGTGATGCTGAGTCCAATACCCGAAGGGTGAGCTTAGCGCCGTCCAAAGACGATCTGAGCCGCGCCCATTCGTCCTCGGTGGCGATCATCTCCATCAGCGCGGTGTCTGTCAGCGTCCCGGTGGACGACAGCGAATTGGCGCGGCCGCGGGACTGCGCCGACGCTTTTGCGGGCGTCGCTGGGATCATATACGCGAGCGCAAATGTGTCCGAAAGGCTGACGCCCTCCTGCCCGAGGAATTTCTCGCGCAGGCGCCGCCGAATCTCGCCCAACGACAGGTCCGCCTCGGCGCGCAGGAGGATGATGGCGTTGTTGTGCGCCGCCTTAATGACGAGCGCGGACGCGGACGACGACACTGAAGCCGCCGTGGTCGAAGAAATGTCCGATCTGGCTGAGTAGAACGAATATATGGAAGGGGTGATGGTGCTGCCAGTCGAGTCGGAGAAGGATGACTGCACGGTCGAGTCGGATAAGACCGAGATGGTTGACGAGACGACGGAGCCGTTGGGAGAGGGCGAACGTGCCCTGTCCAACGCCTGCTTCCGCTGGAAGAAATTGGAGCTAACAGGAGTCCTCGTAGAGCCGGGTGGTGGCGAGTTAGAAGAGGAGGGGAGACCTGGGGACCGCGAAATCGGAGACTATCGGAGAAATGGGAGGCGACGGGAGGCGGTTGAGCAACGGGGAGGTAGGGAGCGGGGTCTTGGCAGGCTCGATGGGGGCCGGGGCCGGAGGCGGAGGATTGCTGGTTTCGCTGGAGGTATTCTGCTCCGGAGACACGGAGAGTGGCTCATGTTGCTTCACATGCCCAACAGGTGTTTCGGGACGGCTATGTTGAGGAGCCTCCGGAATGAAGGAACATGGCCGCGGGAACGCGTCTAAAATTATGGTAAGGACGCAAGTCACGGACAACGGGATGTGCATATTCACCGTAGAAGTATTCATCGAGGACGCTTTCCCCGTCCGAAGTGATCGACGACGGTCTCAGATGGTCTCGGGATCCCTGGGACAGAGTTGCGCGCGAGTCCGGACGACGGGGGGAGCGAGAGATGATGCCGTCGGCCGACACATCCGTCATGAAGCTTGCGGTAGACAATCTCGCTGGGTTCGGCTCCGGCACATAGTACCGGGGAATAACGCCGTCTGACGAGACCTCTGTCCTAAACGTAGCTATGCTGGCCATGGACATGCGGGAGAGGCGGCCGTCCTCTTCCGGCTCGTCCGGCAGGGTCAGATTTAGGTCGTTGACGAAGGACATGCCCGACGCCGTCGTCTGCCATGATTCGCGATGCCCACGATTGACTACAAGTTGTGTCAGTAAAGAATATTGATCGCATCGTGAAACATACTGGTTTCAGCATTGGAGGCCCTGGAATCGGGACGAGGCGGTTCACCGTCCAAGGACGGGCGATCTCGCCTCCCCGCTGAATCTTCCTGATGATTTTTTCGGCCCCTCCTCGTCACAGGCAGCTAGGAAACCGCCGCGGTTACTAGGCTTGCGGATGATTTCAGAACCCTCCTGGAGAGCCTCAAGACCATCGCCGCCGTGATGAGGGTTGTGACCAAAGGCGACAGGTTTATCGTCCAATGTGATCTGGACGCTGATGGAGCTCCGTGCACTCCCAGACGATAGGGCGGACGAGGAGTCAGACGATGCCGAAGAAAGAGCGCGTGCGCGACGGGTGACGTCCGCGGTAGAATCGCCGGAAGCGGAAAAGTACGCCGAAAAGACGCTGCTACTAACAGAGCTGCGGGGCTTCGGTGAAGCTTTGTTGGCAGCTTTTTGGATGTCTTGGTCTCGCCGCCAAAATCCAAAAAAGTCCGTGACTGTGCGTTCCTTGCGGAAATCCTCGAGCAGGGTGGGGACATTTTCTTGCCAAAGAGCCGCAATCATGGCCGTCAGCTCTGCCTGTCGCTGATCCGTCGTGGCTTGACTAGCACGAAACATAGTGCCCTTTTTTGTCAGTTTGGGGACGAGGTCATGGATGCTCTGAGCGACAGAATCCGGCTCAGGACCCGGAGGTAACGATTCCCAAGAGGACGCCCTGTCTCGAAGATAAATGTCATTCTTCCTGACTCCTTTTCCCGCAATGAGACGTTGACGCTTCGAGAGATGCCAGCCGGGAGTATTCCCTCTCCATGGTGTCCTGGAATATGAGGCAGTCCTCCCATCGACGAGAAATTTCATACTCTGTGTTTGAGCCTTTTGAGGACACAGAGGAGCGATCGCCCCGGGCCACGGGGCATATTCGCATCTGGAAGTTGTAGTTCCCACCTAGAAGAGTTTAAATGAAGTTCAAGGCATGTAACGCATGAACTCACCGAGCTTGATTGGAGGAAGCATCTCGACGGTAAACCGGGACGGGGCTGCTCGATAAACTGCTCGCTTCCAGCTCTAAACGCAGAGGATTAGATGAGGCTGAGTGATTCAAGTTATACGTACATCGATTGCAACAGGACCGTCTGACTGGCTTGTACTTTGGGACTGGATAAAGGTCAGCGGCAGACGAGGACAGTCATTTGACCGGCGCACATTTGTCCACATCTTGGGCAAAGTCGAGAGGTGGTACTAGCAGATATTTACTAGTAACCTTTTCCACGAGGAAAAGGGTAGCTGAACCGGTCTTTGACCGGTGTCGGAACTAGAACTGTATCGGGGTCGGGAACGGGCGAATGAATCTCGGTGAAAAAACCGAGAGAGGCCAGAGGGGAGCGGGGGGTAGCACCGGAAATGTGGAGGGAGGAGAGAGAGGTATCGCGGATGGGTCCGTCGCGTCATGCTGGGCCTTTTTGTCTGAGTCTTGTCGAGGTCTATTGTTCAGTCAAGCCGATCGGTTGTGATCTATGTGATTGGATCAGACACGTGAGTCCGGTCCGGGATCCGATCCTCTCACCGTCGAGTCAACCACCATTGTCTTGCTCGATCCTGTTCGATCGCTGGTTTCTGTTGCGCGGATAACTTGAGCTGCACTATGGAAACGTCCCCGAACAGTTAATGACTCCTCATTGACGCCCCTAAAGGTCTGTTCTCGAGGCCCGGGCAATTTTATATGACTTTGAATGGTCAAATATGACATTTTTGATCCCCCCCCCCTTGACAGTATTCGCGACACTTAGTCCCAATCACCTAGAAAATTCCCCGGTTTCAGGTAATCCTCCGACTCTGTCGCTTCCCGCCTTTGATCCATACTGTACGACTTGCTCGGACCTGCTTTATTCAGCGAGCCTCAGCATCGCTGGCCTCATCCTATGGGTCATCCCTCACGTAGTACTACACCCTGTCTCGCGAGTTCTCAGAACGTTATTTGGTTTACCTCTGTCTACCGAATTTTTCAGGAGGCCGCGGACTGTGCGCTCAAATTATTCGTTCGGTGGACCGTGGAACGCTCTCCGAGCCGAACTACTGAAGCTACTGAAGGCTAAGGCAACAGGAGCAGTGCCCTACCCATCCAACCGGGGCGTATGTAATCCCGCTACCAAATAGTTGTAAGAGTATGCTCTCACAGAATCTCCGGCGCACCGGGAGTTCACATGGCACACAATCTATTCATAATCTCAAGTAGATGTATAAACCTGGACCTGGCCCGACCCTCCCCGACCTCATCCCTCCGAGGCCTAAATTCAGCGTGCGTATTAACCATGATAGTCACTATAATGACGTCCGATTGCAGCCACAAACGTCGTTCCTTTACATTACCTCAACGTAAACTCTAATTGATATATCCCTCGCAGAGTGTTGGTATCGACAATGTTCCTTGCCATAATCGCTTTTATTCTCGGCAAAGCTATGGAGAGCGTCCTCCCAAGTCGCGGTGTCTTCCATTTCCTCAATCCGGCAAGGAAGTTGATCTTTTCGATTTTTGATATCTAAGACTATCTACTTGTAGCATCCCTTCAACAAGAAGGGAAATGCGTTTATCGTCATCATGGCCGGCGCCGCGGCGAACTCCGCGCTCGCAACCGAGGTCCTAGTCGTCCAACGCCTTTACTATGAAATTACCCCCAACCCCGCCGCCTCCATTTTTTTGCTCTTCTCTAGCCAGCGAGCTGGCTGCGGGATCGGAGGCTTGTTCAGACGTTGGCCAGTATTCTTTATTTCGGCTCCAAAGACTGATTATATCGAGCGGTATTGCTCTACCCATCCAAGATGCTATACCCCGGGGTGCTGCCCTTGATTTCGATGTTTGATGCGTTGTACAAGGACGCGAGAACGATGGATCTATGGAGGATTAAGCCGCCGGATCTGGCGGATCCGGCGGATCCGCCGGCCGACATCCTTCACGACCTGTAGGTACCTTCATGACTGAACACATCCAGCACAATATACGAACACTTGAACGAAATCGAGAACCCTTCACAAAAAATTGAACAACCTTCAGGAAAATTCAAGACCGTTCACGGCCTTCGATATCTCTTTCACGACATGTTTACTCGTTCAGGTTGTTCAGGTTACACGTCCTTCATGATCTTCCACAAACTTCACAATATGACCTGACCTTCACGGGCCTGGCTATCCTTCAAGGGACAATAGCACGTTAAGGACTGCCTCACCGTTAACTTACCCCCGTATACTTCAAGTGCCCATAGTATCCCTTCACTAATATCCCTTCTGCTTCAAGGTTGCCCGCGTCAAAAGTGTTTGTTTGGTCCTGTGTATCATCACGTGCATGTGTCCCTTTCTTCCTCCCTCGACCACTGCCTCGACGTCGCCGCCAATGTAGCCCAAGCACCGCCCTCGCCCGTCCCGTCCACGATCCAACGCCGTGTGGGGCACGGAGGGGAGGTGCATCACCACACCCAAGTCGCACCAAGTCGCACACGACCGCAATTTGGTTCCCCGCGCGGTGGACGCAGTCGTAACCAGTCGTGCCGAAACAAGGTCAAGGTGAGTTGCATACATACCCGCTCAGAACCTAATCCTCACGCTCCCAGCAAAGCGTGAGCTCATTCTCGATCGCCCTAGTACTTTTTCTACGTGCCGAGCCTCAGTGCGCAAATTCCCATCTACCGCCGTGTCAAATCCAAGTCCCATGGGCTATTCTGTGAGGTGGGTACCTATCCATTTGCTCTCTCATCCACCTCCCATCGGTCCCTGACTTCTCTTCGCAGATACCTGCGCGCCGGATGGAATCAAAGCGCCGCGCAGGCGTCCCTAGCTCATCTTCTTACCCCCTAGCGTCGCCAACCATGGCTGGGATCGGCCGAGCGAGGTTGGGCGCATGCGCTCACCGTAATCGCGCTGTACGGACGCGGAAGCCGGCTGCCGTGTGCGCGCCAGTTGCCCAAAGGCCAGCTTAGCAGCTCCATGGGATGCGAGGCAAGCGGATGCCCGCTGAGTCTTACCCGGAGCTCTCAGGCTGCCCCCGATCACGGCTGTCCCGCGCGCTCAACTGACGCCCGAAATCGGGTGTATGCGCCGGACGACTCGGTGCTCCGGCGTCGAGCGCGACCTGGGGAGGTGGCTTTTCCGGATTTTGTGCTGTCCGGAAGCGCCCCGTCTGAGAAGCGATACGGCGAGGGGACACGCTGGTCGGGTAATATAGGATCTCATAGACTTTGTAGGGTGTGTCAAGTGAATTCCATATGTTTGCCGTTCGTTCGATGTATGTACATGTCTCGGCTAGCTAAGGGTCACTAGGTCAAAATGTTCATTTATTGCTCCCCAAAGTGGATGGCAGCCCCCAAAGGTTGAAACATTTAATATTCAACCCCAGTTGTGCACGATCAATTTGGGAGGAGTTAAATTCCAAGTTGATGGTTGAAACGAGCGACGGGCTGAATTTCGCCGTGTAGGATAGAGAAAAACCGTGTGAGTTCCAATTTATTGCCAAAGGTATTGAATACTACGGTGTGATTATGTATGTCCTTCAGGTGCCCGAACATCAGTGAAGGATGGCCAAGATCGTTCACGTACTCAGCGGTCGTGAAGGACAGTCCATCTCATGATGGAGGGCTGGCATCGTTCATGTATAGAGCGGTCGTGAAGGTTCAATGTTCTTGTGAAAGGTGTTTGTTGACCTTGAAGATATAGAATGCATGTGAAGAGCAGGCCTTGAAGCATGGAAAAATATCGTTCAGGTGTCTCGTTGTTCAAGTGAAGGTGAGATAAAGAGCCGTGAAGGTGGAGGGTATATCCTTCACGATGGCATCCGCCGGATCCGCCGGATGAATCCTCCGTAGACTGGATGTTCATAAGGACGCGGCCGGCGCCACCAAGAAACTCCGGTTGTTCTGGATTGCGTTTGCTGTGTATTTATGTATTCCCCGCCTTTGATCTGCAGGGTATTGATGATGCTCAGAATTTTTGTGTGGGAGATACTGCCAGGTATTAAAATGCAATTGATTTACACGGGACGGTGCGACTAACGAACGGTTCCCAGAGTGGATGTTCCCACTTCTGACAGAGTTTTCTATCTTCTGCTTGGCCAACCCGCGTTCCGCTGATTTCACCCGGATCTTCGGGGGATCCAACGGCAATGAAGGCCTCGTTGTTCTGTCGCTGTGCTTCGATTGCCAGTATATTTCAGGCGAGTTCCCCCAGCGATGAACCCACACTGCTTGCTTACGTATCATCTTCAGGAGGCAAGTAATTCTCGGGCTAGATGCGCTTCAGGGATTTACCGCAGTCCCCCAGGTATCAATCCGATGACTATTCCGCTCAAGGCCCAATTTTCGAACTTCGTTGGGTACATACTCTGCATGTGAGTTGTGGATCAGGCCAGGTAGCATGAGTGTTGCTGACATCGCGTTGTGTGAAGTATCGTGTTCATCGCGGTGTACTCCAACAATAGGGTTGTTCACATAGCCCTTTTTGGTTCCTTTTCGTGTTTCTTTTTGGTTCCTTTTTGTGTTCCTTTTTGGTTCCTTTTTGTCCTCCTTTTTGAAAAAGAAGCCGAAAAGGAACGGGAAAAGGAAGCCAAAAAGGGCCCTTTTCCAAAAATGAGAAACCTCGTTCATTTTTCAAAAAGGGTCCTTTTTCTGTTCCTTTTATTTTCCCTTTTTCAGACTGGTCCTTCTTCTGGACTTGGTTCTTGTTGGAGGACATAGTTCCTATCTTCTAAAATACCCTCTGAACAAACCATGTACTCCTTCCAACAAGCAAACATTTGACAGGATATACATGCTCCGGGAAGTTTCCCTTTTTGTCTCCTTTTTCCAAATTTGCCAGACCACCCGTTCACAGTAGCTCCTTTTCCGTCAATTTTTCGCTCATTTTTTTGTGTATTCTGCCCAATTCGGCACGTAGGAGTCTGCATTTTGGGGTTTGGGGCCTTTTTACATCTCTGAATTGAAAAGGGAAAAAAAACCAGACAAAAAACTACGGGAATATCAAAAAGGAGAGAAAAAGGAACACAAAAAGGAAGCAAAAAGGGCTACTGTGAACAACCCTACTATATGGAATGCCAAAGATTTTCCTTTCGTAAATCATGCATCTCTCCTACATATTTGAAACTCAACCCCCTTTCAGCTTTCTCAAACGTTATTCTACGCGAATAGAAGGTATAGAACTCGCTGCCTCGATACCTACATTTTTTCTTACAGAATGTGCTGTGGTCCAGCCAGTACGACCAGCTGCTAATCCTCAACGACAACTTTGAAATCGATCCAACGTTATTGGCAGAGCAAGGTCTCGTACGTCGTTCGCTTCCCATGTATCATTTCAGATATTCTGACTCGCCCCAGCCCTTTTATGCATCAACATGGGTAGTCCAGCTCCTCACAACCAACTTGGCGAGTTTCTTTTTAATTTTCGTGCGCTGCTGTTCTCACTCTCTTGCAGGGCATGGCTGCCACATTCACGCATCTCTTGCTCTGGAATAGAAGCGATCTCAGGGGCGCGTGGAGCTGGGCCACCCCGTCGGCATTGAAACAATCCTGGGCCACATTTAATTGGAAGTTTTGGCAAGATGACAGTATGCGGCAGGCTCCCAAGGATGATGTGGATCTGGACCCGCACTACCGCGAGATGCTAAAGGTTTGCACCGCATAAGACTCCATCCGTGACACTACTGTAACGCTCTGCACATTTTCCAGTACCCAGACGCTCCGAACAGCTGGTGGGAAATCTCAAAATCCGATTTCAACCATGATTACTCATGGGCGCACTGATAGGTACCTCGCGACGTTGATTTTATCCATCATTGTTTCTCTGGTTATCATTTACAAAACCGACTCAACCCTTCCATGGTGCGTACGACCTCTTGAATCTGCCGTACTTAGTCGTTCAATTCACTTGCAAGGTGGGGCCTGTTTAGTTCACTGATTCTCGCCACCATCTCCATCGTTTTCTTCGGATCCTTGTATGCCATCACCGGGCTGCAATTCATCATCCAGCCGTTTGCACAGGTGCGATGGAACCTTTTCTTTTCTTTTCTTCTTCGCCTGTTGAAGATCCGCAGATGATCGGAGCTTTCATCCACCCCGGAAAACCCGTGGCAAATATGTTTTTCGTCCTCTTCAGCTACAGTACGCTCTTCAATGCTGCTTTCATTCTTTTTGAATCAACTTGAAGCTCGGCGATAGACTCGGTCACCCAAGCGCAACTCTTGCTGAAAGACCTCAAAATTGCTCAATGTATTTTCAAAATTCCACTTGGGATTTAGTTTTTGTGCTGAAAATTCATCACAGACACGAAAATATCACCAAGACGCCTCCACAGCTCAAATAGCAGGGACCCTGTTCGGTTCGCTTCTGATTTTCAACCTCTAATTCTCAACATTCACGTGACCTACATGTCATGTGCTGTGTTGAACTTCGGTTCGAACTTCGAAACCTCTGCTTTTCCTCCTCGATCAATGCTCATACTCAGACCGCAGTGTTGATGAACTTGATCATTTATAACCAACACGCCATTCTATTGAGCGTCGAGGGTACCAACATCTGTAAGTGATATTTCTGGATGTAGCTCCCTGGTTCTCACATATGTCTTTAGGGTCTGTGAGTCGCGGATAATACTTCGGGGTCCACACTTGTCCTCATTCCGCACGTTTTCAGGGCCAACAGCCTCAGCAATACAACTCACAGGCTGTTGCATGGGGCGGCTTAAGGTAGAGTCGATCTTTACACCCCATCGTTGGCTTGGCGTCTAACTGGCCTGTTCAGCCACCAGTTATTCGCAGTCAACCAGCGTTACCAGTGGGTTGCATGGGTGTAAGTCAAACTACTATCACTATTAACATTCATTCAACCCTCATTCTTGTGCAGTTACGTTGTTGGCCTCTTTGTGCCCATCCCTTTCTGGGTGGTCTACCGTTTCTGACCGAAATTGCGCACCGACTATTTGTACACGCCCGTCGTCTTGTAAGTTTCACGTTTCGATGAGGGATTTGTATTTCCGGGGATCGATGGCTCATATCCCAATCAGTTATTACAGACTTTGTGTTGGAATCAACTCCTCCATCTTCTCGTACTTTTCCATCACCTATCTCTCACAGTGATGGATGAGGACTCGGTACCCGAGGTGGCTCACCAAATACAACTACATCCTCGCGCCTGGTTCGTATCCTCGTCCTGTGAATCATCCGTGAATCTCATGACCGATTAATTTTCAAGCGCTCGACGGAGGAACCCAGGTCATGGTATTCATCCTCTCGTTCGCTGTACACGGCGCGTCTGGGGATTCGCACCTTTTCCCACAGTGGTGGGGTGCCAACCAGGCAGGCAAGGCGCCGCCGCGTTTGCAGAAGCCATTCAATCTAACTGTTCTTCGCAGGCAATTACGACCGTTGTGCTGTCATCCCTACAGATTGAAACGTCCACGACAAGTAAATTTCTGTTTACAAAGAAATGAACAACTGCCTTTTATCCTTCACGATCAATATCCCTTGGTAAAGCGGGCAAGTTGAAGTTTTAAACTCCGACCTGCCGTTGCCGGTTGCCGGCCTGGCTCTTGAACCTGATCACTACCATTTGACTACCCAACTTGAATGACTACCATCGACTTTTTCTCGCGACTTCAAGCTGGTTTTGCGAGTTTATCTTATGAAGACAATCGTTCACACAACCTCAAAGCTCTCAACCTCGCGGACTCGTGAATGATGACTCCCGAATAGGTTCCCCTTTTATCCCTTCCATTCCAACTGCCGATATTGGGGCTAGCTACCCCTTTCGTCTTGACGTTATGTACCGCGGGGGCTTTCCGCAACCACGGAGCGCTGCCGCTGAATGCCGCAGCGCTTTCTTGATGGGGCTTGAATAGTCATCGCCGAGCATCGCCGTCGCGCCCAGTCGCGCCCGTGGCGTCTAGGCTGCGTCAAAATTGCTTATGTCTTCCGCTTCACCGTCAGTCAGCACTTGATCTGCTCCCGCTTACCCCATTTATCCGTGATGCGAGCGATGCGAGGGTGTGCCAATAGTTCCCCAAGCGGCGGGGAGCTGCCTATCACACCGTTCACCCTGTTCTGTCGCGGACTCCTGAGGTACTATTGCCTTCCCTGCCGTGCACTAACAATGATTCAGGACTTCCGTATCAGTCCATGGCCATATGTTGTTTTGTCAGGCCTTCGTAAGGGTTCGCATCGTATGCGATCCAATGATTGATATAGCATCGCGAAGGGTCATCAAAAGAAGCAGCGCTCAGCTCCTGCGCTTGCACTGCGGCCCTTTGGGAAGTATCGCCGCCTCGCGCCACACTTCGCCCTGGCTCCCTTTTGACCTTGTAGCATACATACTTTTGTCTCCGTTAACCATCGCAACTGTCTGGCCTCAAGCGAGGGATCCCCTGCAGATCCAGACGGAGGCCGACGTCAAAATAGAATGGATTTGATTGGAGGTTGACCGATCATCACTCCCCGGCATCAGCGTATCAAACATAAGAATTGCCACTGCCACGATGTATAATCCAGCGCCTTGCTCTCTCCTGCATTCCACCACCTCCCACTCCCCTCATCGGTGTGTATTCCTGCTCTTTATTCCTGCTGCTAACCAATGAGCTCAGCAAGAGCCCGTGACTAATTCGACAACCATGCCTTTCCCATGGACCCTCATTGGTATGTGTCTGTCTACGCATGCTCTTTATCTTCCTGTTAACCAAGGGGTTCATTCAGCACGGCCCGCGGGCGACTGGAAAGATATTTTCGACAACCAATCTATGTATGATTTTATTTCACTACTCTGGCCTGAATATTGACGAGAACTGCAGAGATATGAGCATAGCCCACAACATGTTTATCCGTGGTATGCGCCGTTCCATCGAGATTGGAGCCATTCGTTCACCTAAATTCGAGGCATCAACGCAATCCACGCCCAAGCCGAGGGTATCAAGGAAGAACAAGTCCAGCCCTTCGTCTTTTTCTGCGTTCACTTCGTATGTTCGTGCCATGCGTGTCCCCCTTCCCAGTTGACGCTCAGCTAGCTGGGCATGCTTCACCACCATCATGAAATTGAGGAAACCCTACTGTTCCCGTTTTTCGAGACGAAAATGGGGCTTCACACCATGGACCACAACGTCGAACAGCACCACGCCTTCATGGACGGTCTGACTGACCTAGAAACCTACATCAAGGCTGTGCAAGACGGGAGCGCGAAATACAGCGGAGCAACAATAATCGAGAAGCTCAATAGCTTCGCCGACACACTTGTTGAACACCTGCGCGACGTATGCTTCTGTTTCCTGCTTCAACACAAGTACTAATCAAGTGCTCGCAGGAAATCCCGACTCTCGAGTCGAGTAAGATGCGCGCGGCATTCACGAAGAAGGACCTGGAAGACCTGGAGGCCGCTGTAGGCAAGCGAATCCTCAAGGAGGTTTCCCTTGTGACTACACTCCCTATCGGCTTGATCTGCCACGACAAGTCCACCGCTGAATAGTGCGCTTCATTCCCTGTGCTGTTGTTCGTCGTTGATTATCCGCCAGCTTCCCGCCATTGCCCAAGCCGATTCTGTGGGTGGTGCAGTACGGGCTCTACCGTCTCCACAGCGACGCGTGGGCCTTTGGACCGTGCACCGTAAACGGTGTCGTTAAGCCTGGGCTGGGCAATGATGCCCCGATCCCCGCCGCATAAATACTCATTTCTGATTTCAATTTCTTGCGCTATCTACTTGACGTCACGTTACTCTGATAAATTTAATGCACGTGTGCGGTGTTCCCCGAGCTTTGTAACTGATGCCATCATCCCATCTACCATGAGCGGCGTGGCCAATTATTGTTTCACGCGTCAACGGAGGCATATGAAATGCGCCGACGCCTGCTGCGTATCTCGTTTGTCTTCCCTTTACGCCGTCTCCCAGAATGCCGTTCCCCTACCCCCTCATCGGTGCGCCGTTATTTCATCTGCATATAATTTATTCACTCTGGTTTTACTATAGCGCGCCCTGCGGTGCGTTGTTATTCAAATCTGCGGATTGACTATTCACTGAACACTCTTGTTCGACTACAGGGTGACTGGAAAGACCCGTTTGACAACCAAGCGATGTGCGCATCATTTTTCTTCTTTGGGCGACCTCCGTCATTTCTATTTTTCGTTGCAGAAGCTCATTGACTCTATCCCTGCAGTGAAATGTCAATTTCACACAACATGTTCCTGAGAGGCAAGCGAACTTAACCACAGGCGCTTCAACATATCTAACTCTCGACAAAGGTATCAACGCTATCCACGCGCAGGCCGAAGGGATACGGGAGGATCAAGCCAAGTCCTTCGCTTTCTTCTGTGCCTCATTTGTTTGTGTCCGCAATTCAGGCCCTTGCATACCGCTTACTGGCGAGCAGTTCCAGATGGTGCATCATCACCACCACATCGAGGAAACATATGTGTTCCCGATATACGATCAGAAACTGGGTGCGCATGCCATGGACAATAACGTCGAACAACATCACGCCTTCATGGATGGCCTTAACGACCTTGAGAACTACGTGAAGGCGGTGCACGCTGGAACCGCGTCGTACAAGGGCGCTACCGTGATCCAAAAGCTCGAAGGGTTTGCCGACGCGCTTGTACAGCACCTTCACGATGTACGACGTGCTTACCTTCAGTTTCTCATCCGTATAATAACATGATACGCTATCCAGGAAATTCCTACTCTCGAGTCAAGCCGGCTGCGGGCGGTATTCACCGAGAAAGACCTCCAGGACATAGAGGCTGGTATCATAAAGATCATCCTCAAGGACGTGTCTCTCTTTACTACGCTTCCCATGGGCTTGATCTGCCACGACAAGTCCACCGCTCCATAGTATGCGTTCGTGTTTCATTTTTGCGCGACGCTAATGACGACTCGGTCTACTAGTTTCCCGCCCCTACCTAAGCCGCTGTTATTGGCAGTGCAGTATGGTTTCTCGTGGCGGTACAACGATGCTTGGCAATTCGGTCCCTGTGATATTTACGGGAAGCTTAAGCCTGGGCTCGGGAACGCCCCTGCCTCCTAGAAGAGAGATCCCCATAATTCCTTTTGTATGTATGTACAGCAAATTCGACTAATCTAGAGGTTCCATTTTGTGGCACGTTGGTGCAGAATATTCAAGACGGTATGATTATCCTGGGTTTGACCCTTTCTCCCCGCCGAACGTCGAGGCGTCCTACTTTCAAGCACTTTGCGGCATGCATCGCGAACCTCTACATCCTATTGCATCCTAGCCAAACAAAATACATATCGTCTTTCGAACACCCGGGTCAACGATTTTACTAGCCTTCTCACGATTGCAACTCTCCTCATCAGACTTCCTCGTAACGTCATTCTTTGTGTTGATCTCATCCACTATTCCAGACATGTCCTCCAAACTGCTGGCTTTCCTCGCACTGGGACTGGCTCTTCCCCGAGTGTGGTCCACTTCCGTCATCTCTTCCTCTTCTTCATCGACGTCGTTCAAGTTGGGCAATCTGACTTACCTCACGCCTGCATTGACTTCTGATATCACGCCTCTCACATCCCTACACACCAACGAGACGGTCATCACTGCCACCACCATCCTCGATACATTGGGTCAATACGCCGCCCTAGATGATGTGTGGACCTGGGATTTTATCTTCTCCCGGGGATCTGCATTAGCTATCACGTACAGCGGCGCGGGTCATTCAGTCATCGACTCTTCCGCGCACAAATGGATGGAAGCCCATTCCGTCGCGTTGCATCCGTCCGTTTCTTTCTTCTCTGATCCTACCACCAACCCACTTCTCAGTTCACCGCGACGCCTCTCGAATGAAACCACACTGGCGCCCGGGCCACATGTCATCTCCGCATCGGGCCAAGTCTCGAAGGTTTACCGTCTGTATCGGGACGAGCTCGAAGCATTTCTTTTCGGATGCATTTCCGACGAGACTGCGCCATCTGCGTTCAAAATGGCCGACATCTACATCCCAGGCAACCAGGACTACCTCATCCCCGTGCCCTCCCGCCTCTACTCCCTTACGGACACCCGCCCTCTTGCCGGAAAACGCTTTGCCTTGAAGGATATATACGACGCGAAGGGCCTGCAGACCGGGGGTGGATCGCGTGCCTATCAGGACACGTACCCTCCCGCGACGGAGAACGGTCCGGCGCTGCAGAAGCTGCTCGACCTCGGTGCTGTTCCAGTTGGGAAGGCGAAGACGTCGCAGTTTGCGCACGGAGCAGACCCATGGCAATTCATCGACATTCAGTACCCGTGGAATCCGCGGGGCGACGGTTACTTGACTGCCGCGAGCTCGAGCTCGGGCCCAGCATGCGCCATTTCGGGTTACGACTGGATCGACTTTGCGCTCGGAAGTGACACGCGAGGGAGTGTTAGAAAGCCCGCGTCCATCGTCGGAGTGTATGGGATCCGGCCGTCTTGGGGTAGCATGAACACGACCGGTGTCATTCCGCTTGCCGCCGAGTTGGATACACTCGGATTGTTCGCTCGCGATCCCCGCCTCTTCTATGAGATTTGTAACCTTTGGTCAGTCGCAGCATCTGTAGATGTTAATTCAAAACACTTAACCTCGGGTTCTAGGTACGCTGACGCGCCAACCTCAGTGAATGCAAGCCACACTCGCTACCCATCCACCCTCATCGTCCCCTCGGACTATTTCCCAGTCCAGAATGAAGCCGCCCAAGCCATATACGACGACTTTATCGACTTCCTGGTCACGGACTTCAATTTTAGCTCCGTCTCCATGAACATCTCCGCCATCCTCCGCACCTCAGACGTCCCCGAGATCTCCAACTTCACGGCGTTCCAGCTCAACTCCAACAAGCTTGCCGAGTACTATTCGTGGCAGCATGTCGGCAAGCCGCTCGCGGAGATCTGGAACGCGACGCACGGGCGCTACCCGGCGTTCGACCCCAACCCGCGGAACGCGTATGTGCGCGCGCAGGCCATGTCGGAGGAGGATTACGCGGACGCGGTCGTGATCAAGAACGAGTTCGGCGCGCTCTTCGCGGAGAACGTCCTTTCCCCCAACGAGGAGAGCTGCTCGAACGCGATCATGATCTACGACAGCGGGACGGGCGGGCTGCCCTCCTATCGCGAAGAAGATCTGAATGCGCTGGAGGGCGCTACCGCGCTCTCGCAAACCGTCCCAAACGGTGGACTGGCGAGCAACTACCTCGCGTCGACCGCCGGCTTCCCAGACTTAACGGTCCCGCTCGGGCAAGTCGATTATGAGAGTGTGATTTCGCTGAAGACGGAGAAGCTCCCCGTGTCTGTACAGCTTGTGGCGTATCGTGGATGCGAAGGGATGCTCCTGGACCTAATCAGTGCCATGGCAGAGAAAGGGTACTTGGTTACGGTGAAAACTGGCACAGCCGCCTACTAAACACACTCGTCGTTCGTCCTACTTTAACCTTGTACTTTCACGTCTACATTCGAATGTATTTGCGTCTTGCCAGCCTAGTCGGAACACCCGCCCGGAATCGCACTCTGCCGTACACATATTCCTCCTTGGTCCTACAGAACACCTCCAAGTCTCCGCATCCCCCATCACTTATCCGCATCCTTCCCGACTCCGATTCTGAACGCGTCGAAAACGCGTCCGTGACCAAGATCCGATTTCGGCCCGCACAACCGCGTACGTACAATCCCAATATGGAGAATTCCCTGAATAGGCTGAGAGTGATGGAAAGCTTGAAAGCTTGACAGGCTCGACCGACGACATGAACACACGGAAATTAATCGGCAGCAAAACACGATGTTCCCGCGACATAGACATGGTCTTGGCTGTCCTCGCACGTATGATTTTTGTCCCATCGCAGCATGTGCCCGACGCCGCTCGCAAGTAAGTTCTTCAATACCGCCGGCTCTCATGCCCGCATGGCCTGGTTCCCCATGTCGAAGCGCAAATAATCACGCCTACGTCCTTACGGCACACCTTACGGAACCCCGATGTTACATAGAACACTGTCCATCGATCCTCATCGATCTCACCGGCCATCCTCGCTGATCGTCGCCAGATGAGATCCAACTCCCGATTCGAGTCGGGTCGGGTCACCGCGACATGACGTCGACGAGATTTAGAGTTTAGCGTTCAGCGTTCCCGAGAGTCCCGTCTCCGGAGCCATAGTCCAAGTCCATCCATCCCCGCGCTCCAGAAAAACATTAACATTATTCCACCCATATACAATAACATATGCACGCCGAGGTAGTATGTAGTAGTAACTGTTGAACTGTCGTCGGGTGGCCATGGCGAAGTATTAAGCTGTCGGCGGATCCGCGATTTTGGTAGTAGACGCGAACGCGCGAACGAATGAACGGACGAATAGATGCGCATAGAAGTGGTGAACGAAGTGCGGCGGGGTGTAGTATAGAAATGTGGTGAGGAATCAAGAATACGACGACGATGGGAAACCGGCAGTAAAAACAAAGCAATGTGAAAGCGAGACGCAGGACGGGCGGCTAGCGCGGCGACGCCTGCGCCACGGTCTGCGGCGTGCGCATGAACGACTGGTGCTGCAGTTGCTCCGGCGCGTAGGTGCGCCCCGGGGCCCACGCGCTCGGCGGCGGCGGCGGCGGCGCGTGCCCCATCTGCGCCTGCACCTCCGACGGCGACAGCGATGCGAGCGTTAGCTGGAACGAGCCCTCGTGGTGGGCGGGCGGCGCGGGCGGCGGCGGTGGCGGGGGCGCGTCCTGCCCCTCGGACACCGCAGATGACGACGACGCAGCGTGCTTCCGTCCGCCCGTCTTCGTCGCCGCCTTCTGCGCCATGTCCGCCCGCGCCGAGGCGCGCAGCGTGTCCATGTCGATCTGCGGTGCCGCCCCGGACCCGTTCTGCTCCTTCTCGCGCTTGCGCATCAGCTTCGCGTAGTCTGTCCCCCCGTCAGCGTCGTGTCCGCATTTTAATATTTGAACAACAACTCACGCAAGCCACACGCATTGCACAGCGTCCGCGCGCCATCGGGCCCGCGGCGCCACTCGGGCGTCTCGCGGATGTTGCATGAGTGGCACTTGCCCGGCGGCGTCGCCCGCTGGCCGGACCAATCCCGGGAACGCACGTCAGCGCGCCTCGACACGGCAGAAATAACACTAGACGACTCACACTCCGCTTGCGGTACTTGCTCTTCGGCTGCCCGGGCCCGCCGCCGACGCCAACACCCGTCGTCGACGCGCGCTTCGTGCGGATGAGCTCCATGTCCTGCTCCGCGGTCGTCTGCGCGGGCGGCGACGGCTTCGTGTCCGTCGGTGTCGGGTACGGCTGCGCCGGGTCCGCGTCCTGTGTGCGTGCAATCAATTAAGTAAAGCGGCGAAAGGTCCCGATGGCGACGCACCTCGAGCTCGTCCACCTCCGGCTCCCCGTCGTCCCCGTCCATCTCCATCGCCTCCCACGGCCGCTTCAGCACGCGCTGGTCCACCTCCATCTCCGCCGACGCGGGCTCGATCGCCGGCACGTCCAGTCGTCTCCCTCGCCCCTCCTCCGCGTTCAGGCGCCGCAACTCCTGGAGTAGACGCACGACCTCGTTCGCGCGGCTCGCCATCTCCGCGACCTCGTCCGGCTGCGGCTGTACGTGCGCGAGCGACGCCTGCAATTGCGCTGTAACATTCGTCAGCTTACTAAACTCGAAAGGAAGATTAGAAGGACGCACCGTATCGGTTTGCGAACGTGTACAAAACCGTACAGTGCTCGAGGATCTACATCGAGAATGAGCTCGTAGCGTACCATAAAATATACTTTACTCACCCCCGTCATCGCGTTGTTTCGCGGGGAAAGTCGGGCTGCTCCTGCACGGGAGTCTGCTGCTGTTGGTGCTGCTGATGTTGTTGCTGGTGCTGGTGTTGGTGTTGGGGAACTTGCTGCTGCTGTTTGATGCGAGTGCTTGCCCTCGGCGACGCTGACATTCACATTCACGTACAAGTCGCGACGCGCGTCGTGCGGCGGGGGCTGCTGTACGTGCGGGTGCACGCGATCGACGGGCGTCGGCACGAGCGCGGTCGTGCGCGCGACGAAGGCCTGGTGCTGCGGTGCGGGCCCGTGGTGGGGCGGGGGCGCCTGATGGTGAGATTGCGGTGGAGGCTGATGCTGGGGCGGCGCTTGGGGCGGGGGCGCGGCCTGTGGCTGGAGGTGGTGCGGTTGGGCGTGCGGGTGCTGTTGGGGTTGCTGTGAATGGGAATGCGATTGCGGGGGCGGGAGGGCCTGCGCCTGCGCGTGCGGGAGATGCGAGGGATGTTGGGAATGTGAAGGGTGGCCCTGAGAATGTGAGGGATGCGGGGCATGGGATGGCGCTGGCTGAGAGTGGGGCGCGTGCGCCGGCTGCGAATGGGATGCGTGCGCCGGCTGGGAATGGGGTGCATGCGCCGGCTGGGAATGGAGCGCGTGCGCCGCCTGCGAATGAGATGCGTGCGCCGGCTGGGTGTGCGCTGGCTGAGAATGCGACGCGTGCGCCGGCTGGATCTGAGGATGCGCCTGCGACTGCGTCCGCGAATGCTGGCGCGCGAGTTGTTGATGTTGCTGCTGCTGTTGTTGTTGCTGGGGCTGCTCCTGCGGGGAGGTAGCATGGTGTTGTTGCTGCGCGTGATGCATCTGCGGGGGTGGAGGCAGCATGTGCATGGGCGGCGGGGCGGCGTGCGAGGCCGGCGCATATTGCTGCTGCTGCTGGGGCGCTGGGGCCTGCGTCTGAAGCGTGCTATATCCTTCGAGGCGGCTCGGGGGCGGTGGTGGCTGGACGGGATATCGCTGCTGCTGATGTTGCTGGTGGTGTTGCTGCTGCTGCTGCTGCTGCTGCTGTTGTTGTTGCTGCAATTGCTGAAATTGGTGCTGGCGCTGCTCCCAAGACTCCTGCGCAGGAACCGGCGGCGGTCCCGGAGATGGATACGGATTATGGTGCGGTTGTTGTGGTTGCGGTGGTTGCGGCTGCGCTTGCGGGGGTTGCTGCACATCCCGGGGGTGGACATACTGCTGCTGTTGCTGCGGATATGTGTACGGTTCCTTGGTACGCGGTTGGCTGGGGCTGGGAGTAGGACGCGTACGGCGGCGGCGGGGCATACGGAGTCTGGCGACACGTTGCGTACGGAACAAAGAGAAGACAAACGACTCGCCTGGGACTGCCGCGACGACGAGCGCGCGCGTTTGGGCTCCGTTCGGGGTGGTTGTTGGGGTTGTTGGGCCTGCTGCTGCTGCTGAAGCGACATGGGGACCCCCGGGGTCAGGTAGCCGCCCTGGTCGGGCTTGGAGGCATACTGCTCGCTGGCAGATAGCGGAGGCGATGGCTGCTGCTGCGAGACAGGTGAACGAGCCCACTGGTGGACATGACGAGTGGGTGGGATGTCCTGAGGCTCTTCTGGGGGTGGAGGTGGCCGTGAGCGATACTGGAAGTTGAGATCCTTGAGGCTAGGAAGTACGGAAGGATTCCTGGGGAGGGGGGAGGGAGTATCGAGGAGCAGAGGCCATGCACCTTGCAGAGTCTACAAGGGTCCACAAGGGCGGACAGAAGCTTGTGGACCTCTATTGTGCTCAAAATCTAAGGCATCAAATCTCCATCTTACGTTTCCTCTCCCGCGACCACGGTCACCCCGATCCACATGCCCGCGCCCCGTGCTAATCTGATCAAGCTCGCCGTTCTCTGGGGCCAGGTCACCACGAAGGATCCCCAAGAAGCGTATTTCCTCTCCAGGCTATAGTCTATTCTCACAAGCCACGATAAAATTGAATGTACATTGTATTCTGCTCTGTCGCGCATGTACCCACCAACCGGGCAGAATCACGGGCACACGCGTTTAAAACGCGGACTCTGCCCGGTCGCATCGTGGGTGTTTCCAAAGGGCATCAGTATCCAATCCCCATCCAACCCGACTGGAAACACGCCCGCAGGACATCTAAAAAAAAGGGAGAGAAAATCAGACCCTGCCAAGTAAAAATACTGCACCTCCTTGGCCTGGGCTGCGTCCCCCGGACCCGCCCGCTTGACAACCGCTATTTAAATAAATCGGCCTAACGCCAAGCACCACCGCTAAGGGAAAAAAATCAGCGTCACCGACGTCCGAGGGTCGCGTCTAACAGCCAGAGTAATCCCCATCCAGTCCAAACTTCAAAGGCAAGGCGCTGCCGGCATGACATTGACAGAAATCCCGTCATTCGCAAAAAAAAGGAAGGACAAAGGGGAGAAAAAAACCGGCATTTCACGAGTCGCCAAGCAACGACAGCGCGTATCTGCGGCATTTCTGGTCTTTTCTGGTCGACAGGCAGCCTGAGATCTCGGCGCCAAATGCAGCTTGAGAACTTCTAAGCCAAGTCGCCGTATTTCCCGACGTAAAGATCCCCGGGCTGATGCCAGAAAAAGAGCTGGCGAGACGTGAATTCTTACTGTCTCTGTCTTCTTCCGCGGTGGCTGCGCTGAGACAAAATTCACACCATCCGGCCTGAAAATAAATGAGGAATATACATGACACGGTGGAATTGTGGCGCACGCCTTGCCGGGGGCCGTCGATTTTATAAGTCCTGATACGGAGATAGATAAAAGTCTGTCGTCCGCAGGGGAACTGATTTATTTATTCAGATCGAGCGATAACGCCACAGAAGGTCGGGAGAATAAACACATGCGGCGACAGAAGGATGAAGTGCGGAGAGCCGTTTGCAAGCAGAGATAGCCGTTCCGCGTCGTCCACGAAAGTATGAAGGTTGTCAGCCCGCTGGACTCAGAGACAAGAAACCGAAGCTGTCCATAGAAAGACTCCGTAGACGCGAAGTCTGGCGCGAATCGCCCCACAAGGCATGTGTTGTCAAACTCCCAGTCGTGCCGATTTTGCCAGCGCCAGTGGTGCAAGTGCAAGTGCGGAGAAGTCAAACCAACATGTGGCGGTGAAAGTGATCGCCGCGGCAAACATACTTCCGGTGACATGCTAAACTTTTCTCGTCGGCGAAGGATGAATGAACCCTGGACTTGACTTACCTCCGCAAACAGCGCGATTCTGGCGATGAAGAGACGAGTACGCCCCGATACGGACCGACTTCCGAGTCGGGACTCGGACTCCATCTGGGACCGAATCGAATCGATGAATCAAGGTTCCGTCCAACTTGAGCGTCCATGTCCATGTACACCTCTGCAAGTCTGTCATCCACACCCTCACGTCCTTCCAAACCGCCTCCATCTCATCTACCCGTCGCCCCTGACTGACGGCACCAATCCCACTCCGAGTCGGCATCACCAAATTTCCTCTTTTGTCCCTCTTTCTCTTTGTTCCTCTTCCCACTTAGACTGGCACTTTCGACAGTAACGGATGGCCGCGAGAATCGCACCGCGTCGACGATGATTGCCACAGGGCGTCGCACGATCATACAGGACGACGAGCGCCATCTAGGGCGTGTGATGCCCGCCGCGCCGGGCAATCACTGACTGTTTTGGATGGAGTTCGCACGGTTGAACAATGAGACGCGGGACCGAGGTGTACGGCAGGGTTTGCGGAGATGCAGAGATGGGTCGCATTGGGAGACGAGGTCTCGCACGGTTGGAGCCTGGGGTGTTCAGGAACGGAACGTGTTTAGCGCCTGTTCAGGGAAATCGCACGGACGAAAGATAAGGGTCAAGAGGCGAACACATGCATGTTGAAGAAGTTCGCCTGACGATGAGGGCACGGTTCAATCGAAACCCCATTGAATTCGTCCGGGGTATTTACAACACTGCAGAACACGGAACTACACGGTGGTACACAATTCAAATCAGAACACTGCGTGGGCGTCAACTATCGTCGCCAAGAATCCGGAGTAAGCTGCGTTACCTTTCTCTCATAGCTCTTACTTCTTACTTCTTCACCTGGGAGCCCGAGGGCGACGTGTAAGTGGAGGACCCTCCCCCATTATTGTAGTACGTCGACCCGTTGGGGTTGCTGTAGTAGTAGCTCCCATCGCTGGCGAGTTACGAAAGTCAATCATCGGCGCCGATCAATATCGTGGCCCGGAACCACGCACTTGTTGGAGTAATGGTACCCGCCGCCCGAGCTCGATTCGCGGTGGCAGTAGTGGTTACCCTGGAGGCGAGAGATGTTAGCATCTGCGCTCACAACGGCGCAGTTATTCATACGAACCTGGGAGTTGGTGCCGGTGCTGGTGATGATGTAGTCGGTCCCGTTCGAGCCGCCGGAGGTGGCGCTGGAGTTGGAGCTGGAGTTGGAGTTGTTGGAGCTCATGGTGGTCAGGAAAAAAGAATCCGAGGGACCGCTTCCGAAGATCGGCATTGTGAGTCAATATTGAAATTCCGGGGATTGCCGGGCTCGTTTGCAGGTTAGTGTATCGCTGCATGTTCAAACTTGCAACCGTCAAGGGTCTCCTCGAAAATCAACCGAAATGTGGGAATTACTGTGTCTCTCGAGGTTGAAGCCGGATTCAAATTGCTACCCTCGAACTGCAACGGGCAAAATGGTACTCCCTATCCGCTTTCATCCTGGGACGACCGAGCCTAGAAAGCAACTACAAACTCACTCGTTGACCCTGGGGTAACCAAGCTTACACAGACAGACATTCCGGGGTATATCGAGTCACGATTGCACGATTGCCTGGCCGCCGGCTCGAGGCCATCCTTTATTGCGGCAATCATCCTAACTACTCGTTGCTTGCAACTCAGGGAATTCAACTAGGATTTAATGTTCACCCTTGGTTCAACTTCTTCTTCGCGACGCCACTCGAACTGGCACTCACACTCGGCATTGTTTCCTCTTTGACTAAAGAAGAAAGACTCTATCCTCTCCATGGTGTGTATCACCTCTATACCTAGCTGAATTTCCTCGCAAGCCAGGACCTGTTCATTTTTTACCACTGACCGCCGTTCATAAGCGTCCACCCCAGAACCCGCAGTAAACA
This sequence comes from Mycena vulgaris, assembly GCA_029204335.1. Taxonomy (NCBI): domain Eukaryota; kingdom Fungi; phylum Basidiomycota; class Agaricomycetes; order Agaricales; family Mycenaceae; genus Mycena; species Mycena vulgaris. The sequence continues at coordinate 646,093 of JARGYA010000035.1, forward strand.
TGCTCGTCCGCGGTACGCGCAACGCCACCGAGATTGCAGCCAGTCGCTCACCTAAATTCGAGGCATCAACGCAATTTACGCCCAAGCCGAGGGCATCAAGGAGGAACAAGTCCAGCCCTTTATTTTTTTCTGCGTACACTTCGTACGTTCGTGCCATACCTGTCCCCCTTCCCACTTGACGATCTGCTGGCTAGGCATGCTTCACCACCATCATCAAAGTGAGGAAACCTTGCTGTTCCCGTTTTTCGAGACGAAAATGGGACTTCACACCATGCCCTACAAGGCTACGACGTTGACCAAGGTCACGCCTTCATGAACGATATGATTGACCTAGAAACATATATTGACGCCGCGCAAGACGGGAACGCGATGGCATACATCAGTTAAAGAAGACTCATTGCTCCCCTTTCTTGAAACGAAGCTGACACCACAATTAAGCTCGTCCATTTCTAATCGCGCTTCCCAATATTTTTGGTGCCATATTCGATGACCCATGCGCGGCTCCGACTGAAAAGTATGCGGCCTTGAACACTCCGTTATGTCGCGGCTCACGTGACCGTATGTTCAACTGTTCAACTTCTGTTTCCAACTAAACCCGTCCCTCACTCACAACTATTATTGCAGCAACCAACTCGTTTATTTATAATCACCGGTGAACTCCCTCTGATGATGAGAGGCACCTCATTCAGCTCCAGTCTCCAGACAATCGGAGATTTGAACCGAGTTGAACCGCTCTCTTTCACCTCGAGTCGTGCGGCCCACGGATTACTCCAAGAGCTTCCCATGAAGGGTTTCCGCACCCAAACACTCCTCTCAAGATCCGGAGACCATACCAGGCCGCCCACCCAATCCGGGGAATTCTACGCTGGTTTGGCTTCTCCATCTGGTCACCTGACAAATCATCCTACCTCGATCTATCCCCCACCGCATGTTTACGCTCACGATCTTGTGGCGGCCATCGATAACATCATTTGCCACCCCATTTATCCACGGGCGGTCCTGACACAGACTCCTCTGCCACAGTGCCACCACGTGTTACTTCCAGCGCCGCAACCGCAATCACAGTCGCGGCGAGTTGAATCGCCCAACTCGAAATGAGGCGGCAAATCTAACGAACCCCCGGCCCTACGGCGTCTACTTCATTCCAGGGATAGGGTTTGCAATGGCCCCACGAAGGTCAATATGGCCAAACCCGACTCAGATGACACCGAAAGTAAGTTACCGGTCCTCGTTTTGATACCTCTCCCTCCGCATCTTACGTATTCAATGTTCAGCGTGCTTCTAGCGCCGGTGCATTCCTTAAGGGAGTTCTCCCATCTCCAGTCAGCACTAGACCGAGGACACCAGTAGTTGTAGGTCCGTAATTTATTCCCGCCTATCAATGAAGTAGTAAGGATAAACGCGTGTTTCTACAGCGGTGCTTCCGCTGTGGCGAAGGCTTTTTTTTTTTTGGTTCCCCCGCTCAGGCTCTCCTTATCATGGTAATGCCATCGGTCAGGATCAACATATGTGAAGAATAAACCACCTCTTGTTCTCGACACTATTTTTAAATTCAGTTCATTCATCATGCCGGAATGTCCAATAGTCCGTGCTAACACCAACTAGCTGTAGGTCCGTAATTTTAATTATTCCCGCCTATCAATCCACCAGCAATTCTCCGCGCACGTTTCAACGTTTCTACGACAACTTCCCCGGACAGGACGCCGACTTTCGTTATGGGCAAGCCCCCCCCCCCCCACCACGAGTCCCTTTTACGAAAAGAAGCGACTGGGGGTGATCGCTGGCCACTGCCTCTTTTCTGCGCTATGAACTCCATTAGATCGTGTCTATATACGCTAATTTAAATTACAGGGTTCTGCGAAGCCCGTGTCTATCATTCTTCTGAAGAGTTCGGGACGAGATCAGCAGCTATTGTGAGCCTCGAACATTCGTTACGTCTTCTTTAATTCCGAAATTGTGCCGTGCTGTTTTTTTTAGAGGCGCCAAGGAATGGAATGAAAATCGTCGCATTGATCCAATCTCATCATATCCACCGGCGCGCCACTGAATAACGAATGCCAGAGCTTACAGACTGAGATATGTAGCAGGTTTACTGCCAGCTTTGAATTCTGACTATCGAGTCGGACCGCCAGCTGGATTTCGCCGAGTTCCTCGACAGAGAAGCTGGAAGGAGAGCTTCGCGCGCTTGGACCTTGGACTGCCAACCTCAGAATTAGTTGGATCTCAGCCTTCCATATTATATACATACTGCTGCGTAGTTGGCGAAGGGGCTCGAAGGGGATCGTGTCAACTTGCGACTCGTTCTTCCATTGCGAACGTCAGCCGTGAACATTTGGGATAAATTGAAGCCGGGCCCCGAACTCAATGCTGAGTGGATGAGTATTAGAACTCCCATCAGATCTCTTCCCTTATGGATTGATCGCCGGGCTATTCGGCTCCCTGCCGCACCGCGCCGTGGCAGCGACGGGCTGACCACAATGTACATGGTCGTAGTATGGTTAGGCAGGCAAGCAGTTTATACAATGTATATGCATGGCTATTATTTATTTCGTCTCATCCAGCTTTTTTTGAGCTCAGGCCATGGATTGGTTTTTCATTGTTGAACTGATCTTAGGCAAAGTAAAGCACATTTGGGCCAAAGCAATATTTGAATTTCTGCCCTTGACACTCTCAGATATTTTGCTGATCATCAGTCCGCACTTTAAAGCTCAATTCGAGTGTCTTTTGAGTTTCTCGCTGATTGATGGGTGGATTGACTTACTGTAAATCGTCCTCCGAGTTTGACTCCAATATTTCCTTGAAACTTTCTTGGGATGTCTCACAAAAGACTCTAGATAAGTCTTGAGGGTCTCTCAATTTTTTCTCGTTGTAAGCTTTGCAGGTGCATGTTAGACCTCAACCTGAGACCTGTCACAAAGGTTTTGTTCGACAGACAGCACTAGACTCTGATTCACTGGAAATGCAATAGCAGGAGAATGAGAGGACACAACACTGCTGAGGCTTGCTACGGATACCATGAATATCATTATTTTAATATTGTTTAACCTCTTCACCAAGGTCTTTTAATACGGTGGCTTGCATCGGGCCGCGCACGGCAGACGCGATTTAGTCTTTCCGACATGATCGGAGATGTACTCATCCACTACGGACTCGCCCGAACTTGAAGATCCGGCCCTGCGAAATTTTAACCGTATGGGCTGCCACTCCCGGGCCAGATCTCGATTGCCGGACGCAGGCCCGGGGGCCGGGGGGAGTCTTTGGGAATACTTGTAACTTTACGCCTTGAAGCTTGAAGGGCGACTAAGGCGCCAGTCTAGCCATTACGTCGTTGTTCCTCTCCGTGTGTCCCACAGGTCTGTGCAGACGTCTAGTAAGCGCAGATCATTGAAGTTGGCGGGCTGAGGTTTCAAGTTTGTTGGCTGTCCCAAAATGGATGTGAGTAGTTGTTTGTCCTTCAAGTTGTTGCCAAAGCGTGCCAAAGCCAAACACTCTCTGGCAGTTGGCGACTTTTCGCCCCCAACACGTGATTCTGAAACAGGCAATTCGCGTGTCGTGTTTGCTCCTCACCCAAATGCAGTATCTGTCCACGAACCGGCTCGCGAGAGCGCGAACTGCCATTGTTCTTCTCAAGTAAAACTCAAGGCGAACATGGGTACGCCGGGCCATTTCATATATTTTCAAGGCTGGATTTCAAGGCTATTTGCAACGAGCAAATAATTCATTTGACATAGGACAGATACAACAGGTATTGTATTGACAATTCAGTGTCATTATAAGAAACTAGTCGAGGTGGCACGCGTTGCAAGCGGGCACGGTGGGCCGCAGGGTGTAAATGCCACCGGCAACCGGGTTGACACGTCAAATATGTGTGTTGGTGCGCCAGCTTGAAGCATGAGGCTATGTTACGTGACAGCGGCAGGCAGATGGAAGGGCGGGGCGCCCGATGTATATTCTGGCCACCTATGCCACCGCGTAATGTGGTGATGGTACTTATTAGTGAGTGGCACACGCGACGGAGACGGCCGTGGAGGTGTGGCAGAGGTGCAGGAGACGTTGAATGGAATACCAAGCAGTCGGCAAGGTCGGGAGGGCGCTATAGGGTCAGAAGAGTGGCGGGTTGGTGGTGGACGAAGGAAGAGAAGGATTGTTTATGCGGCAAACAGAGGACGAACTGACAAGCCAGCTCAGCCAAATCGAGGTGAGGAACAAATACGACACGCGAATTGCCCGTTTTAGCGACACGTGATGGGGGCGAAATCTCAAAGACTCTCTCTGGCATATCCCTCACTGAAACTGTTGGAGTATGGCTGAGCTGTCGTATCCCAAAGTTATAACACTACAATATTCGGGGCCGCAGGATCTGTGCTGTAACTGGGCCCCCTCTTCACGAGCAAACTCTATATTGGCCGACTCATGAACCAAGGTCCAAATCCCCTGTACTAGGCCCGACCGATCTACTCATTACTATCAATAGCCCACCTATGCAAAAATATTTTGATGGCGCTCCCGCCCTACCTTCCTTGGCCAGATACGCTTCGGGATGCGGACATGGAATCCTCTAGGTGGTGACTTGGCTACTGCAAAGTGGTATAAAGCTCCGAGCAGAATTAAGCTCGTAATGAAGTTGCCGAGTCATGCGATCAAAAAGGCCTACATCTGCAAAATAAAGTTTTGATTGGAGGCTCGCCCAGTCTAGCCCGTTTCCCTCCAATTTGTTCTGGGTCAGATTCGCAGGAAGCAGGTCTATCCTTCCGTATTTTTTCGAAATAAATTGGAGCAAAATTGACTTGTGAAAATGATTTAACTTTCTTTTGCGGATGGGGGCTGTTTTGCAGATGTAGGCTATGGATAGTACTGTGTCACCTGGGTGAAGAGGACAGCAACTGCAACCCCTAGATATCTGGCGCGAACCACTCGTGATTTGGCAATTGAAATAATCGGAAGCCCGCGCCGCCATCGCTGCCACAATCCGGCTCGCAATCTCGGCCATGTTTCCTGCCAGGCGTTGGTTTTAAGCGGTGATGCACATGCTTCCGATTCTGCTCCAAATCTTGTTGTTGTCGGTCGCTCATCGTGCTCAGCGTTCAACCTCATTCACCGACCGCGCCAGCAGAATACTTCTCCTCCCTCTACAGACCTCTACAACCATCAACGAGTGTCGAACGACTTTTTCGCAGACTTTTTGCCATGACGTCGATCGGGTTCCGAGCGGACCTCGAAATTAAAAAGATCGACCTAGGCGACGATCGGGTCTGGGCAGTGACGTACACGATATCGCGTCCTTAAAAAGGAAATCCACGACTACCAAGCCCCTGCCATGAACTCTACACCCTCTAGTGAAAAATCAGTTTACTTCGACGCACCTATGTCTTCCACCACACCCACCACAGAAACCGCCCCTACCCTTGTAGAGTCTCCAGTCGCCGACGCGCCTCATGTAGTCGAACCCCCTGCCGCTGCTCATCCCGCCGAAGCATCCGCCGTTCTCGCCGAAGGACCCTCTATGCCTGAGCCCGAACCCGCTACTTCAACGCTTCCTGCTACCTCCGAGCCGATACCAGAAACCGATGCGGAGCGCGCAGAGTCCTCGGACACTGTCGACCCGAACGGCGTGCCAGAGCCTAAAACCTCTCCGACCTCCTCCGCCCTCTCCCCAAACGGCCACGCGCAAGCTGCATCCCTCGGCTATGCGCCATCAGTCAGCAGACGCAGTGTCTTCACCAACAACGACGGCGAGACGATAGGGGGCTCCACCTTCATAAACGGCGCGGGGACCACAGGCCCGAATGCGTCCGCCGACCACAATGCCAGCCTGCATGAACGGGAAGCCTCTGCAGACGCCGCACTGACCGAGGTACAAAAGGCCAGGATTACCAAGAATGGAGGTGTGTGCCTCCACCTACTCGCATAGATGCGGTCGTTGACGTGTCGGGTTCCGCAGCCAAAGGCAACAAACAGCTCGCCAAGATCATCCAGACTGAGGCCAAGGTCGAGAAGAAGGCGCTCAACGTGGCCGTCAAGGAGCTCGCCGAGCTCCAAAAGATCCAAAAGACCGCGGTCAAGGTGTGTTTCTTCGTGGCGTATCTCTGGCGCGCGCCGCTGATAGCTCTCCAGCGTGAAGCGAAAGCACAGTCCGCCTACACAAAAACGCTGACAAAGTTCCAAAAGTACGAGGCCGACTTCCTTGCCGCGCGCGCCAAGTTCGAGGCCTCGCAGTCGACGCTCACCTCGCACACCGAGACGCTCGAGATCAGCCGCAATAACGCCAAGGAGGCCACGGCGAGCATGCAGACCAAGTCGCAAGAGGTCGACGGCCTGCGCACGATGTTCACCGTGGACGAGAAGGAGCGCGAGGTCAAGATGGTCGAGCTCACTGGCAAGCCGACGACCTCGTCGCGGTGGAGCATCATGGGCTAGATGATCTTGTTTCTCTTTTTTCTGGGTTCAGGGTTCCGGTTCGCGGTTCACTTCCATTATGTCGGATTAATCACAGCTATAGTACACCTCTATGTATCTCGGAATTTACGCCCTCGCATCGTTAAGCAAAGCGGAAATCCCCGACGACTTGTCGTTCCTCCTCGATGATTATCTCCTGTCGGTCCACGTACAATGCGCTGACGACCTCTCGTTCTACCCAGCGCGACTCTCCTTCCTCATCGTCTCCGATGGGCGTGAAGGTATAATGAATAGATAGAGCTGAAAGCGCGCCGCCGTACGCATGCGATATTCCTGTGAAGCCGTCAGACAAAAACCGAATCGAGATTTGGGAGACGCGACATACCTGTATCAATAATGATAATTTTACCATTGCACCGCGATACAATGCCCTGCAAACCATCAGCACTACATAGCGATACGGGACCAGCAGAAGCGTACGGTAAAATCCGGCGTGTGGCCCATGATCATGCGCCGCGTCCCCGTGCGCGCGAGCACCTTCTCGACGTCCGCGCACGCCTTGGCCTCGCCGTCCGTCGCCCACCCGCGGTACCAGAACGGGCCGTTCGCGTCGTACAGCTCCGCCTCCTCGCGCGTCGTACCGGGCGGCAGGCCGGGGTACCCGCTCGGCGGGTGCGGCGGCGGTTGCGCGCGGTTCTGGAGCTTGCTTAGGAAGGAGGCGGAGAGCGCGTTGATCTTGGTGGGGAAGGGCGCGAGGTTGCTGTACGTCGGGGACAGGCCGCCGTGGACGAAAGAGAGCGCGGAGTGGGAGAGCGGCGCGCGCGCGTCGTAGTAGCGGCTTTCGTCGTCTGCGTCGTCGTCGTCCTCCCTTTGGAAGTGGAACGGGTGGTCTTCGGGTGGGAAGGGCGTGTTTGGGGGGCCGAGGTGCGGGTGGAGCGGGAGGCGGGAGGTTGCTGTGTAGTTTTGGGCCCAGGCACGGCCGATACGCCCGGTGGAGAGCATCTTTTGGCGGGCAGCTACGGACCCGAATGTATTGATCTCGGAGGGATAGACGTATCTTTGAGGCGGGATTCAGTCCTCGTTCGTCCAGAAAGAAACTATTGCCGATACCTCCAATCACCTGGAGATCATTCAGTCCGAGGACAACGACAATAAAGACAGTGCACGGACCTATAGCATTCATAACTTCGTGATTGCCTAGAATTTCGGACCGGCAGTCAATGGACCGTAGGTAGGATTAGGCAACGGAATTACCCAAATGGGACAGGACCACTCCGCCGGTCTTAGCAGCCTGCACCCGGAGCTGCTCCATCCAGAAAAACAGCTTGATGGTGTCGTCCCCTCTGTTCCTATTAAGCTCTGCGCTCCAGAAGAACAGAGATGGACGGCCTACCTGTCGATGATGTCGCCCGTTTGCACGAAGAAATCCGCGTCGCCCGTCCAATTGCCGAACTCGTCCACCACGCCGGAGAATTGGAGAACGGTCTGCGCGTTCTGCATGTCCCCGTGAAGATCGCCCACGGCCACGATGTGCCGCGTGAACGGCGCGCGCGCCGAACTCGAGCTCGGCGCACCCGGCGCCGTGAACACCTCTTGCGAAGCTTCTTCTTGCTCGACAACCACGGCGGGGGCCTGGCTTGACGGTGCCTCTTGCGAGTCCGGCTGGGTGAACACCTGGCGAATGGGGATGTAGACGGCGGACAGCGCCGCCGCTGGGACTCTCAGTGCCTCGGCAATGGCGGGTGTTTTGTGTAGGTCAAAGCGTGAAGCAAGATAGAAGCCGATAAATATGGCCAGAAGGGCCATGAACCGAGGATAAGCCATGGCGAAAGCTCTGTCGAGGTGGTGTAAAGCAGAAAGCCGCTGCTAAGCACTAAACGGACGCCAGCAACCGCGACGCGACCGGATCAGGCGCGGTGGCGGTGTCCAGGGATCAACCGTGCCACAACGACGCTTCAACCGGAACTTTACTTGCAGCTGCTTGGAGGCCGTGCAGACATGTTAAACGACTCAAAGAGACCAACAAATGCCCCTCCATTGCCTTTATATCGAATCCTGGAAGTCAGTGACCTATGGAACAGCAATTTCTGGAGACGGAACATCAGTGCAGTTTTAGGCTTTCAGTTTCTTTCCGTGGCGCTCTTTCATTGCCACTTGCGGCTATTGCACTACACCTCATGCACGAAGATGATAGGATGATCTTCCTTGACCCTGGGGCTACGATTTTGCGACGTTTCGAACCAGTCACTCCGACAACTCGGATGTCCCCGGACTCACTGTCCCCGGCCCCGATTTTGCTGTGCTCGGGAGGTACGTGTCATTCACTTTGCATCGTAGAGATATATATAATGATGCTAGTTGTAGTATTGCAGTAATTTGAGCATATGTCGGTTCCGTGTGATGACTCAGATTGACCCGGGTATAAGGGCACTCCTGATCTGAGTTGACCCTCATCTTTCGCCCAACAACGTCGACACCTTCAGGTATAATGTCTCCCGAAGCTCCCCCCAACACTTTAGACTCATATACAGCTCCAAAGGAAATCCTCGACGAGTTCAGAGAACTCGCAGAGAGAGAGGATGTCGATCCATTTGCGGACACCGCCTCGGTCCGCCAAATCGCTGCCCGCCAGTCTGCTCAAAATACTCGGCGTTTCGACAGGGTAGCCGTTCAGGGTGACTATCCCTTCCAATCTACCGACACCAATGCAACTCAGGGGGCATACGCAATCACCATGCGGTTGGCGCATCTGGAGCGAGAAGAGGCACGGGTGAAAGAGGCCATCGCTGCGAAGGAGAGACAGGATTTAACCAAGATGGATCTCGATCTCACTCCCCGAGTGTCCGCTGACACTCTTCTGAAGCGCAAACGTCGATGGGACGTAGACACCGACACCGATGCGACCACTGTGCCACCCCCCAAACGACGATCTCGCTGGGATGCGACGCCCGCTGACGTGGGCGGCCTTGGAGCCATGACGCCCATCATCATGACTCCCCGCAAGTCTGTGGCAGGCAAATATCTGTCCACAGAAGAACTCGACATTCTCCTCCCGTCCGCCGGCTACATCGTTGTTTCCCCTCCCGTAGGCTATGTGTTCAGCCATTTGGCCTCTCAGAAACTCGCAGCGACCCCCGTGATCGATGCAGGCGGTTTTGTCATCCACGAGCAGTCGAGTGTTATCGGGCTTGCTGACATTACCCCCGAACCGCCTGCAAATGTCGGCAACCTGTCCTACTTCCGGGCCGAGGATGCGCAATACTTCTCCCAAATCCTGAAGGGAGAAGACGACGCAGAGCTTTCCGTTGAGGAACTGAAGAGCGGAAAATCCTGCGCCTTCTACTCAAGATAAAGAATGGCACCCCGCCCGTTCGTAAAACCGCCCTCAGGCAAATCACCGAGAAAGCCCGCGAATTTGGGGCCGCCGCTCTGTTCGACAAAATCTTACCCCTCCTTATGGAGCGGACTCTCGAAGACCAAGAGCGCCATCTGCTCGTCAAGGTCATCGACCGCGTCCTGTTCCAGCTGGACGACCTCGTTCGGCCCTTCGTGCACAGAATCCTTGTCGTGATCGAACCCCTTCTTATCGATGAGGACTATTATGCTCGCGTCGAAGGTCGGGAGATCATCTCGAACCTCTCCAAAGCCGCAGGTCTACCCCACATGATTTCCACCATGCGCCCCGACATCGACCACACCGACGAATATGTGCGCAACACCACAGCGCGCGCGTTCGCCGTAGTTGCGACGGCGCTCGGCATTCCCTCCGTTCTCCCCTTCATAAAAGCTGTGTGCCGGTCCAAGAAATCGTGGCAGGCGCGACACACCGGGATCCGCATCGTGCAGCAGATCGCTATCATGGTCGGGTCTGCGGTCCTGCCCCATCTTACGGGTTTGGTCGAGTGCATCGCGCCCGGTCTTTCGGACGAGCAGCAAAAGGTACGCATCATGACTGCGCTGGGCATTGCTGCCCTCGCGGAAGCGGCTGCACCGTACGGCATCGAGTCGTTCGGCAGCGTCCTGGAGCCTCTTTGGTCGGGCATACGCGTCCATCGCGGCAAGGGCCTTGCTGCGTTTTTGAAAGCCGTGGGGTTCATCGTGCCCTTAATGGACCCCGACTATGCATCCTCCTTCACCAAGCACGCGATGCAGGTTCTCATCCGCGAATTCAAAACCTCCGATGAGGAGATGAAGAAGATTGTTCTGAAGGTCGTCAAGCAATGCGTGACTACCGAGGGCGTCACCCGCGAATACGTCCAACAGGATGTCATGCCCCAGTTTTTTATGGCCTTCTGGATGCGCCGTATGGCCCTCGATCGACGAAACTACAGACAAGTCGTACAGACAACCGTTGAGCTTGCTGAGAAAGCCGGGGCGGGCAGGGTTGTCGAGCAGGTGGTGGACGGGCTGAAAGATGAATCCGAGCCGTATCGCAAGATGGTCATCGAGACTATCACAGCGGTTGTAGCCAAACTCGGTGTCTCCGAGATCGACGCCCGCGTCGAAGTGCGGCTTGTGGACGGGGTTTTGTATGCCTTCCATGAGCAGACGACGGACGACGACGTCATGCTGAACGGCTTTGGGACCATCGTCAACGCTCTTGGCATCCGTGTCAAACCGTACCTCACCCAAATCGTTTCCACCATCCTCTGGCGACTCGGCAACAAGAGCGCCAAAGTCCGCCAGCAGGCAGCGGATCTCACAACGAGACTGGTTGTGGTGATCAAGCAGTGCGGGGAAGAGCAGCTGCTGAGCAAGCTCGGCCTTGTCCTGTTCGAACAACTGGGCGAAGAGTATCCCGATACCCTTGGCAGTATTGTCGCGGCTCTGGGAGCGGTCGCCAACACTGTTGGGATGACGCAAATGAACCCGCCGGTCAAAGATCTTTGTGAGCATACTTTTTTGTTCCAGGATAACAACCGTGGACTGACGAATACCTTTTCTTCCCAACTAGTGACCCGGATGACCCCGATTCTCCGAAACAGACACGAGAAGGTTCAGGAGGCCGCTATCAATTTGGTCGGGCGTATCGCCGACCGCGGCGCGGAGTTCATTTCCGCTAGGGAGTGGATGCGGATCTGCTTTGAACTGCTCGATCTGCTCAAGGCGCGCAAGAAGAACATCCGCCGAGCGGCCGTGAACACGTTTGGGTACATTGCGAAGAGCATCGGCCCGCAGGATGTACTCTCCGTGCTGTTGACGAATTTACGCGTGCAGGAGCGCCAGAGCCGCGTGTGCAGCACCATCGCGATCGCCATCGTTGCGGAGACCTGCGGCCCCTTTACGTGCATCCCCGCGATCCTCAACGAATACCGCACGGCCGAGCTCAACGTTCGCACCGGCTGCCTGAAGGCGCTGACATACGTCTTCGAGTACATCGGCCCCCAGGCCGCGTTCTACTGCGATTCTGTGGTGACGCTGCTCGAAGACGCGCTGACGGACCGCGACGCCGTGCATCGGCAGACCGCGAGCACGATCGTTAAGCACCTCGCGCTCGGTGTCGCGGGGATGGGCTGCGAGGATTCAATGCTCCATCTCATGAACCTTGTCTGGCCCAACTGCTTCGAGACGTCCCCGCATGTCCTCTCCGCCGTGATGGGCGCTCTCGAGGCGATGCAGGTAGCCTTGGGCCCCGGCGTGCTTCTGAGCTACCTGTTGCAGGGCTTGTTCCATCCCGCGCGGAAGGTCCGGGAGGTGTACTGGCGGATGTATGATACGCTGTACCTAGGTGGCCAGGATGCACTGGTTCCTTTTTATCCCGATCTCGGCGAACTTGGGTTCAACAGGGAGCCGCTGCAGGTTTTCATCTAAGACGACCAGGTTCATGTACGAATTATAACCGTTTAAGTAGGCACAGACGTGAGTTTTATGCGAATGGAAAATATTTAATCGAGACTTGTAGTAGGTAAGTAATAAATAAAAATAAGGAAGCATAGGCTACGCTTCTTTTTGATGGTCTGCGCAAATCTGGAGGACAACCCCCGTCGCGATTAGCTTGGGCCCCATGTCTGCAGTCGGGAAAAAAGAGTCATCCGGCTGACTAGTCCAACGCAATGCGAATCGACGCAGCTGAACCTGGCGATCGGAATCTGACCTCGACTTGAGCATTTCAAGCAAAGCCTCATACGGGAACACGGCTTTCCCGTCGCTGACGATGGTGAGGTGGTCCAGGGCTGGAAGGAAGTGGGCGTCGTCACCGAGCCTTTGGAAGATGGCAGCGATGCTTTCGTCGGATGATGGAACGGCTAGCCGGAGGGATGAAAGTGCTGGCATGGCTCGGAGGCATGGGATGAATGACGCGGACGGTGTGTCTCTGGTACTCGCACAGAAATCGAGGAGCTTGCAGGACGATCGTTCCATGAACGAAATTAATGCTTCTATTGCATCAGGCTGTAGGATTCCGACGTCGAGTGTGCAGAGAGCAGGGAGCGTTAAATTTCGCAAGATATACATGCAGTTTATCGCTTGGATTCTAGAGTGGAATGTAAAGGATTTTAAATGCAGCAGGGGAGGTATCGGGTTTGCGGTCGGGTTAAATTCCGACGTTGTTACGCGGCAGTGCACGATATTTGGGGTTGAAGCCAAAACCCGCAAAACGTCGGCCACAAACATCGACCGGCTTGTGCACGCGTAAGTCGTCAACTGCGACCAAGGGACGCGAAGTTTTTCCAGCCACATGGGAACTCCTTCGAAATGGAGCTCCTGTAGCTGAGGTGCATTTTTGAAACCGGCAAGAAGGGAATCCGTCGGTTGGAAAAAATCAGCGTCCGAGTCAATGACAAGCTTCCTGAGCGAAGGAAATCCGCCAATTGGTTTTACTTCTGACAACTCGCGAATGATGCCTCCCGTTCGGAGCGTGTGGAATTCCAAGGCCTTCCATTTAGCGGGATGGCGGGAAATGAGGCGCATGATCGTTAATGGGAACGAGTAACCGACCCATAAGCTCAATGAGACAAGTTTGGCGCGCTGGAGCCATTCCTCTATGAGACCGGTGAGGTGGTTGTGTACATGGCCGTCGGACAAAGTCAAACTGGACCACAACTGGGGGATGGCGAGTGCGACGTGGCGCCAGTCTTGAGAGACATGGGTGAGCAGCAAGGGCGCCTGCGAGGGATGGGGGTCCGATGGGATATCAGGGAGAGTGAGCAAGAATATCTCTGTGGTGAGCTCAAGAGGTAAAATGCTCAGCATGAATGCATAATGCAGTTGCCCTTGCCGATATCAGGCCGGAGGATTCGTCAGCGTGCCAAATAGGCGTACACCGGCACTGGATTTTTCATCCTCTACCACTAACCACCACCTCGACCCAGCCGGAAATTTGACAAGTCTATAGCACTCGGTCAATCTCCACGATTTCGCCAACCCACTCCCCCAATTCTCCCCCCCGCATCTCTCTGTCCAGGCAGAGATTCATGCTTCGACCTCCAACTATATCCACCCACAGAAGACTCTTTCTACCTCATTCGCTCGTCTGTTTCGTGAGCATCTCCGTCAAACTGCTTTTTTTCTAGGCCTTACTGTTCCCAGCGTTAAATCATCTTACTACTGCCCAGCATGGCCTCTGGATTCGTAAACATTCGCCGCGATGTCGATGATAAATTCTACCGTTACCGGTAAGCCCTCACCGTACCATGCCTGTGACGTATATCTTACCATGCCCCTACAGCATGCCCATCCTCCTCACTAAAATTGAGGGCAAGGGAAATGGCATCAAGACCGTCCTTCCTAACATGTCTGACGTCGCACGTGCGCTCAGTCGTCCCCCCAGCTACACCACCAAATTCTTTGGCTGCGAATTAGGTGCCCAGACCTCTTGCGACGAAAAGAACGAGAGGTACATTGTCAATGGTGCCCACGACGCCAACCGCCTCCGCGAACTGCTCGATGGCTTCATCGACAAGTTTGTTCTCTGCAAGTCGTGCAAGAACCCCGAGACCGAGCTCATCATCCTCAAAGTCGGGAGGACTGAAGACATTATCCGGGATTGCAAAGCTTGTGGAGAAAGGACGGGTATCGATATGAGGCACAAGCTCACCACCTTCATCTTGAAGAACCCACCGATCAAAGCGAGGAAGGGTAAAAAGGCGAACAATGGAGATGCTGCAGCCGGCGTTGGCGGGGGCGGCGACGTCACCCCCGAAAACGGCGGTGGCGAGGACGGCGCCGACCCCGAGAGTGACGACGAATTGACCAAGAAGATCAAGGCGGAGGCTGCAGAGCTGAACCAGGAAACCGCCCTCGCGAAGGAGGACTGGTCCGCAGATACCTCCCCCGAGGCGGTCAAGGCGCGTATCAAGGCTCTCGAAGGGAGCATGGCCGCCACTGTTCTCGCCGGCGACGACGATGGCAGCGACGACGACATCAACAGCCCGTACACTCAATTCGGCAACTGGATCATGGACGCGCCGGAGATCGACGACCCGATGGCGCTCAACCTCGCGGTCTTCAAAAAGGCTGAAGAGCTCGGCATCGAGAAGAAACACAAGACTATCCTCATCCTGTTTACTATCTTTTCGGAGGATGTTCTCACTGAGATCCCCAAGTTCGCGCCGTTGTTGAAGAATGTATGCGTGCTCCTTCCATTGTGTTGTTTTGTTGCTAACGTTCCATACAGATGGTCACCTCCGAGAAGCATCAGAAGGCCCTGCTTGGTGGCGTTGAGCGTCTGGTCGGGCTCGCGTACCCCGACTTGCTGCCGCAGGTTCCCAAGATCCTCATGGCGCTCTACCAGGACGACATCCTCGACGAGGAGGTCGTCACGCAGTGGGGGACGCACGTCAGCAAAAAATATACTGACAGAGAGACCAGCAAGAAGGTCCGCAAGGCCAGTGAGCCATTCTTGAAGGTAATATTTCATCCTCCCCCGTCGTTGTATGTTCTTATTCGTGTTTCAGTGGCTGGAAGAAGCGGATGACGACGACGACGAGGAGGACTAAGTACTGAGTGTTGACCCTGGGTTTCCTTGGTTGTATTATATATTATATGTTTTCATGCTATGACTTAGCTGCGTCGAATCTCCACTCCGAATACACACACGTCTCATTTGATTCTTTGTGATCAGTCGACGACATGCAAGCTTCGAATTCTCATAAAACATCTGATGTTACATTTACTCCACGTCCCTTCGATTTCAGGACCACAGACTCTTGGGACGTGTCTGTTTCACACCG
The DNA here is from genome assembly GCA_029204335.1 of Mycena vulgaris. Taxonomy (NCBI): domain Eukaryota; kingdom Fungi; phylum Basidiomycota; class Agaricomycetes; order Agaricales; family Mycenaceae; genus Mycena; species Mycena vulgaris. The sequence continues at coordinate 661,659 of JARGYA010000035.1, forward strand.
TCCACAAAGACGTCCACTTTTTCGTCGTAGAACGCGACGAGACCATTGATAGCGGCGCATTCCAGATTCGGATTTCGGTACCACCAAACGACGTTGTCCACCCGCTTCTCAGGCGAAACTTGGACGTGATAGTACTTCGCTTCTCCCTAGAAATAACCGGGTCCCATGATGGTGGTCAGGCTGGGGAGCATGCGCTGTGCAGACGTGCGACTCGCCTTGTATGGGCAGGCGGTAGTGAGATCCGAGGGCACGAGCAGGTCGAGCCGGCAGTCCGTCTTCGGGATGTAGGACCGGACGGGCAGGCTAGTTTCGTACAGGAGCTTCGGAGAGCGGGTGTTGGCGACTTCTACGCCCTCGACCTCGACCCGGATGTGCCGGGAGGAGCTCAGGACGTCGATGCGCTGCGTCGCTTCGTCAGGCCCACCCGGGGGGACGAGGGAAGACGCGCAAACCTTGTAAGGATCTTTAGGGTGAACAAATATCTGCTCGTCTTCTTCGAACCATGCGTCCGCGTCGCTAATGACAGAGAATCATCCATCCGCATCTACCCCACAGCAGGGCGCATTTACCTGAACTTAATCTTGAGCAAGCCCTTGAGATGCTCGTGCGTCGCGCTCGAGTAGGCCGTCACGGCCCCCGCGGCCTTCTTTGGCCCGACATTGAGATCGTACGTGTCGCCGTCCGGGTGCTCCGACGCCAGCTGGATGTACTCGCGCGCGAGCTCGCTCTCCGGGAAGAAGTATGTCGGATAGTATTTGTTCTCCCATCTGCGGTCCGGGTGCGCGTTGAGCGGGGACCAGCGGCAAGTGGTAGATGCAGTACTCACACCAGCTTCGCCTTCCGGGTGTCGACGACAAACACGCCGCCGAAGAGCACACGGATGCGTTTGGGCGAGTCCTCGATGTGCGCCTCGGTAAATGGAGGGGCCATTGCGTTGTTGGGCGAGTGCACAGCGGTAGTATTTAGACGCTGCGCGGGCTTCGCGGGGTGATTAGCGAGCGTTGGACTATTTATTTGGCCCACCGTGTACTCCGTGCTTGACCGTGCACGTGTGACGGAATAAAGACGCGCTTGTCACAGATCACCACCCCTGGTCACACCGCGTCTGCCGCCATCGACGCGTCGAGGTCGAATTTGGACCAAGTTGCATCTTGGCCACTTTGCCTCCCTTAACTGAACGAATGGTGATTTCTCAGACCGCCCTCGTTCGTGGTGAAATTTTCGATTCAGCTGGCCTTCCCATTCGAACTGAAAGTGGGCCTTTGTTTTTTTGAAAGCTTTACGATTTTTTTCTTACTATCACCCTTCCGCCGCCAACTGTATGGATCCGAGCCAAATATAACGATAGAGGAATATGACTATGCAAATCTTTTCAATCCTTTAGATCTCTAAGGCGCGCAACAAGAACCATCAATGGCGCTTTGTGACTTGCCACCGCCCCGCCGTTGCAAAGCGATTACTTACTGGACTTGGTAAAGAAGCAATCAACGCAATCAACGCAATCAACGCCCGCCCTCTTTATTGGACTTTCTGCTCCGAACAATGTTGCACCTTTGGCGCTTTGGCTGGCGGCCACCGTAACATTTGCCACTGCGCTTTGGTGGTTTAACAATGGCGCTTTCCGGTCGCGCGGTGGCCTCCGCCAGCCTATTTAATGCGCAGATGAACGGCAGTCCTCCTCATACTCTTCATATTTCCTCAGAATGCCCAATTACGATCCCCGCGACATCCCGGTTGAATACTTCTACTCCGAGACCGCGAAGGATCCGCTGCCCACCTCGTTCTCTGGCGCGGTTGGTGCATCCTACAACAGGTACCCTCAAAACGGATACCATTTCCCCGCTGGTGCGCCCCGCATATTTACTTATTTATCTGCTCCTCATGCTACCCTCCCCCAGCTGCGCAGCCCTCATACCCCTCACCCCCGCCCCCAAACTACTACCACCGCGTGCAGCACGCCGCGCACGACCCGACGTACTCCCCCTCGCGCTTCGTACAGCCGTCGCTTCACAGCCCGTCATACGGCTTCCCCGCGGCGCCGCAGTCGACCGCGTCCCCGCACGGCGCCCCCACCCCGTTCGCGCGGCGCAACTCCGCTGTGGAGCACCCTCCGCGGACACGCCCGCCCGTCTCCGACTACTCCTCTCTCTCCGGCGCGCTGGACGCGCCCGTCGGCCCGACCCGCGTGCGCTCCAATGTACGTCGTCTGCGTTCATATCCCCTCGTCCCTAGCGCTGATCATCCCGCCTACAGTCGATCCGCCTGATCTCCCCGTACAAGACCGGCACGCGCCCACGCGGGCACTCGATCGTCGCGACCCCCGAGCCCGAGCGCGCGCGCAGCAGCAGGCCGCGGCGCGGGTCGAAGCGCATCGGCCCCTGCCTACCCGACGGGCCCGCAGACCACATCCGCGTCCCGCAGGAGGCGTATGAGGAGCCTGTAACGGAGCTCGGGTACCAGCGCGTCGACCACCACCGCCTGCAGCCCATCGCGTTCTCGCAGCGGCACGCGACGGTCCCGGGGGTCCGGCTCGCGGACATCGACGGGGAGACGTGTCCTGGGCTCGCGGGCCCCGGCGACCGTGTCTTCGAGGGCGTCTTCCCGTACCGCGAGGTGAAGATTCGGGTGTTGGTGCGTCGGTTTACCTCGTGTGGACAGATAGATACTGACACAGACGACAGTGGCCTGGATACCCGTCTTTTCAAAAGCGCTTCAAGACGCAGGACGGGCGGCGCAGCCTGTTGCTCATGATGGTCGCGACCGCCGTCACCTGCAGCATGGACGCCATCACGAGCCAGCTGGTGCCTGTGAAGCGAGGATATGAGCCGTGGGTGCTCGGGAGACGGCCGAATGGCACCCATGGCCTGCGCCCCGAGGACATCCTTATGTGAGCAGCATTCCGCTTGTCTTCATCTCTCTTTTCTGACGCGCAAACTAGCACCGGAGTCGAGCATCGGGGCGGGGCCAATTTCCAAGTTGAAATGTGGGTTCCGAAGTGGAGGATGGCGTAGATTTTTTTTTCATCCACTCATTGTTCCGGAAATTAGTAGATATGTAGCATAGATGAATAATTACACTCGTATACATACACATTCATTGACCCACATCATAACCGCCCTGCCTCGTCGGAGGGATTGTCTTCAATCGCGACCTCGGCACCTAGACGCGATATCTCTGAAAACGCGATTCTCAGCAGGTCAAGGTCGGCATCTAGGCTTTCGGCGCGGGTTTTCATCTAGATTCTAATTAGAGCAATCCAATAACGCAGTTCGCGGCAACGCACTGCTGCAATGGTGTCACTGGCAGCTATCAGTTCGTGGTGGTGATTGTACACCAGTGATTGGCGCTCGCTGTCCAGTTCCCGTATTTCTAATAGTATGACGGTTAGGTTCTCCGCTAGTAAAGCGACAAGAGACCCACCGGTGAGAAGCTCGTTCTCTCGTTTCAGCAGCGCGGGGAGCGAGGAGGTCGTTATGAGCTGCTCATAATACGTTTTGGGATCGAACGCCGGGGAATCTGCAGGAAGTAATTAGACGCGAATCTACTTGTTATGCGCCTTCCGCACCGAGGTTCATGGGATCCTGGCTCTTGTTTGGGAGGGCAGGAGGGGGTCCGACACCCAGTCCATAGTGCTTCCTGAGTAGATCCCGCGCGCGGGTCTTGGTTGGGGGAGGTGACGAAGGCGTGCGCCGCGGTGATAGTGGTGTCGCACCCGAAAGCGGGGAAGGTACGACGGTGTTATGGGACGACGGGGCGGGCGAGGATGGGCGCAGCGGTGAAGGAGGTGGTCGAGGAATTGAGGCCTTGCGGGGTGTAGGGGGAGGGGAAGATGTTGCGGACATGGTACTGACACAAACAGGAAACGTGATCGGAAATCCCGAGATGACACAAAACACAAATAAAATAGTCGCAGCTCTGCAAGACGGAGAACTGGCTCGGAGGAGATTCAGATGGTCATATTAGGGGCTACTAATGCTATGCGATGTCTCCTCGACGCGCGAAATAAAAATGAAGCCCGGAAACTCTCCACGAACGACGAGATACATCCAAGGGGAGTCGAACCCCTGCCGCTTGCTAACCAAATGAACCGTTCGTAGTAAGTAGTCTCCGAGTCGTTAATCACACTTGCACTTCCTCCACGGTCGCGCGGTCGGTCTTCTTGGCGGCGGGGCCACTTGCGGAGTCAGGCCTGCTTGCGCTTGCCAGCGGATGTCGCAGTAGTACTAGTGGTCTTCACACGAGTCTGGGGCTTTCCCGCGCTGGAGTTCGAACGACCAGGGACAGTTTTGGTCGGAAGAATCGAGATGATCTTCCATGAAAGAAAATGAACAAGGCTCTGAACAAATAATTGAATGTGCGCCTTGTCGTTGTCTACATCCATTTCGTCCTTGCTGTCGCTATCTTCAGAGTCGGAGGCATCAATGAGATCGGGGTAATCTTCATCCTCCTCGTCGCTGGGAGACTCGGGCACCATTTTGGCGCGGGTGGACTATTGGTCCATACGGCGGGTGTGCACTCTTCTGACAACCACGGGAAGGTCGAGGTCACAGTGAGGTGCTGAGAGGGAGCGAGAGGCCTTGTTCATCGCAGCAGAGGTCCTCAAGGCATCGAACGACCTGCACACAAGAGAGCACAAGTGTTTGACGCCGGAGTTACGTTACGAGTGGCCGGCCCTGCCGTCTGCAACCTTGCTAGGTTTCAAAAATAGTAGCTGACTCAGTCGGACAGTAAGAGACATGACCGGAATGCGGTGCGGTGCGGTCGATCGGTCGCTCGGGTTTATTTCTTTTGGGAAGAGATTAACGATCGGAGGGTAAGCAGCTCTGACTATGGTCCTGTGGATGGCTGTTTGTTCCTGGCAAGAAGAGTGAGTTGAGAGGTTGGAGGAGCCGCTTGTGTTTGGAGCTGTTTGTTCCTGGCGGAGGTGATTCAGGCGTTGGAGGAGAGTCTTTGAGATTTCGCCCCCAACACGTGCCGCTAAAACAGGCAATTCGCGTGTCATATTTGTTCCTCACCTCAATTGAGCTGAGCCGGCTTGTCAGCTCGCCTTCTGTTTGTCGTACAAACAATCCCTCTCTCTTCATCAGTTGGCGACTTTTCGCCCCCAACACGTGATTCCCAAACGGGCAATTCGCGTGTCGTGTTTGCTCCTCATCTAAATGTAGTATCCAACCGCAAACTGGTTCAGTAGAGCGCGAACCACCATTGTTCCAGTCATTTTTGATAAAAATTGCAGGTGGCATGTCAGGAAAGTATCTAAGAGAAAATTCAAAGTACCCAAGACTAATATTCAATTCAAGAGTGGGTTCCAAGGTTTTTCAGAAAGACTTCAGTTGATGTGGTAGTGTACAATACATGGTGCAACTGGGTGCAACTACGAAAGCAATATTTATGAGATAGGGCATCAGGGTACCCGGTCCCGCTGCGAAAAGGTGCGGCAGGCTGGGACACGCGCGCCGTGCAGTGGCCGATGCATACACGCCGACGAGGCATAAGTACGTGCAAAGACATGCCAACAGCAATACTTGAACATGCCACCGACATGCGGGGCCATTGGCACAGCAAGTATGCACCGAGCGTGCCCGCGGAACGTACATAAGCCACCTAGAGTGACTAGGCAAAGGTGGTGGCGAGTGGCATGCTCTGGGTGCGCGGTCGAGACGGCAGTGCATGAGCATGCAGAGTTGTGGGTGGCCATGGATGGAGGACTGGAGGGCACGAAGCACGAAGGTTGGTGGGATGGTGGTGGATGAAGAGAGTCTTTGAGATTTCGCCCCCAACACGTGCCGCTAAAACAGGCAATTCGCGTGTCATATTTGTTCCTCACCTCAATTGAGCTGAGCCGGCTTGTCAGCTCGCCTTCTGTTTGTCGTACAAACAATCCCTCTCTCTTCATCCACCACCATCCCACCAACCTTCGTGCTTCGTGCCCTCCAGTCCTCCATCCATGGCCACCCACAACTCTGCATGCTCATGCACTGCCGTCTCGACCGCGCACCCAGAGCATGCCACTCGCCACCACCTTTGCCTAGTCACTCTAGGTGGCTTATGTACGTTCCGCGGGCACGCTCGGTGCATACTTGCTGTGCCAATGGCCCCGCATGTCGGTGGCATGTTCAAGTATTGCTGTTGGCATGTCTTTGCACGTACTTATGCCTCGTCGGCGTGTATGCATCGGCCACTGCACGGCGCGCGTGTCCCAGCCTGCCGCACCTTTTCGCAGCGGGACCGGGTACCCTGATGCCCTATCTCATAAATATTGCTTTCGTAGTTGCACCCAGTTGCACCATGTATTGTACACTACCACATCAACTGAAGTCTTTCTGAAAAACCTTGGAACCCACTCTTGAATTGAATATTAGTCTTGGGTACTTTGAATTTTCTCTTAGATACTTTCCTGACATGCCACCTGCAATTTTTATCAAAAATGACTGGAACAATGGTGGTTCGCGCTCTACTGAACCAGTTTGCGGTTGGATACTACATTTAGATGAGGAGCAAACACGACACGCGAATTGCCCGTTTGGGAATCACGTGTTGGGGGCGAAAAGTCGCCAACTTTGGAGGAGCCCCTAGAGTTTAGGCTTATTTGTTTCTGGCAGATTTCGGCGTTTTGATTCTCACGGAGGGAGACCTAGACTAGCAAGGTTACCAAGCGGTCACCCCGTCGAATCATGATTGCCGGTCACATTGATCTCTCCACGGATAGCTCGGATGGCATATCTTCGCTACGGACAAACCCGGTGGCCGTTTTCTGACCGTCCGGTCGTCGTCGCCGGCTGTCATCCCAGAAAACCGTCCCATCGCCGTCCCGTAGAAAAAAAGATTCAGCCCCCGACGGACGGCTACCCGTCACACGGGACCCGTAGAACCGGCGCGAGGCGCGGCGCCCAGCCCTAAATTGAAGGCCTTCGCCCTTCGGAAGGCCTTCAGGGCCCCGCCGTACCGTACCATACACCATCTTGGTGCACTTCTCCTGATATTTCTGTCCACAGACTTGATGAACAACAATCCAACTGCGTTCCCTGATGGATTCTTCCAATCCAACTCAAATCCAACTCTATCAACGTGTATATTTGAGGACAATATTCCGGATAATTATAGAACTTCTAGTCAACTGTGTGATCAGAAACATTCTTTACTATAGTATGCGTACACTACACTTCTCTTCTTGCGAACAATGGTCACTGGTTGCTATTTGCCTTGACTTTTCTCGTGCATCAAGTCAATGTCACGCCCAAGTTCATTTCTAAAATCATTGTGGTGTCTACCATTAAATCCGCATGTTTTCCAGCGCTACCATCACGAAATATTTTCTCCCTCGTTCAAATCCTTGGGTATACTAATTAGGTTAGTTCGGCTCGCGACGGATGAAGCCGGACAGCGAACCGTGATCATCCGCTCCCAATCACTTGATGCCAGTCTGTACTTTGAGATGTGCTTCACGAGCGCTTCCGAGCGCTCTCCAAATTCTTCCGCTCTCCTCAGATCCGGGAAGGTCGGTAGATTCTGGATCCGATAGCACCCAGCCTTGGTGCCAGCCGCCCAAATTTTCATTGATCAAATAACTGACGGATTGGCGCGCTTTCCAGCGTCTTCTCTGGCTCAACACCCGTGTTCCCCATAGTTTGCCGCGATGTCGCGTTCTTGACTGTTCTTGATGAGTGCCATGGTAAGGTCCTGAAAGAAGCATAGATGTTTATCGCCTCGATTTACTGCGCCCATCGAGATTGCTGTCAACTTTCGGCAAGATTCACTTCACCGACACCATCATACCCACTCATTTTGGTATACGTCTCACAGCATCTTATCTTTCCGGATACTCATCCCGGTTTTCATTCTATTCTCTGCGGCAGTGCACCATATTGTCTGGCCCATCCGTTGCCCCTCATTCGCTCAAAGTGATTTCTACTCATCTCTTCCAGGATACTGAAATACTCTTTGTGAAGGTCGTGTGCAACCACAGCTGTCTAATCCAAAATTAAATCCAGTGAGATTGCTGTCAACCCTCGGCAAGATGCACTTCAGTTAACGTTCGCTGACGTCTTATCCATCATTACACATCTCACAGCATCTTATCTTGGGTGCGTGGATTCTGGCGTGGATACCTATATACCCCTGCTCCAAAAACGCATGCCGCCGGTCGTCATTCTATTCCCTGTTCACTGGCAGTGCACCATAATATTGTCTGGCCCATCCGTTACCCCTCATTCACAATGCTAACTCCTCGAGATGATTCCGACTCATTCCCTATAACAGAAGCGCAGCTCACGGGCAATTACTTCGAAACCTTGACCTATGGGATGTACCTAGGTACAGTACCTGCTAGTTCCTGATTGGGACCGCGGCAGTAATATATCCTCCTCCTCCTCCTAGTGACATGCTGTTTCTGCGTTCAGAGCTTGTTTTGGATACCACAGCACGGAGGAGAGGAGCGACTGAGGCGACGAAGTGAGATCCGGTGGATGCTGGTTAGCGTCTTCTGCTTCATCTTTGTTGTGAACACGTTCGACGATATCATCGGACTGGTTCATAACCTTGCGGCCTTTGTCAAATACACTGGCCCTGGAGGATCCAAGGAGGAGCTCACGAACATCCATGATTGGATCAACATTGCGAGGGTGAGTATTGTATATGATCGGAGTCGATCACCGTAGCTAAACATCCTTAGTCCTTTGCCCAAACCGCCAATATGATTGTCGGTGACTTCGTCCTGATATACCGATGCTACATCGTGTATGGTCGGCGGTGGCTAGTCGTCGTGCCCTCGTTTGTGCTCTACCTCACTGGTATCGCCATGGCCATCAAGTTGATGTATGTTGAAATCACGACCAGCAACGGCGCCATTACCCTCAATTCCAATGTAATCAAACCCTGGTGGTCTGCTTTCTTCGCCATTACTGCAGCCCAAAACGTTCTTACCACCGGTAAGCTTGCCGCTTTCCCGATGCCCATCGCTTACTTTCGTGTTTCAGGTCTTCTTGTATGGCGCATATGGCGCGTAGAACACCAAAACGCGAGGTACCGCGGCACAGGGGGCAGAACTACTTCGTCTATAATTGTCCCTCGAACTCAACTTCACAAAGTCATCCGAGTGGTTGCAGAGTCGGGTCTAGCATACAGTACCCTGGTCTTCATGACCTTCGTGGTGAGTGTATGTAACAGCAATGCGCTCTACCCTCTGTCCGATGCCGTAAGTACAATCCCCTCCCAGTGATGCCGAAACTGATTTCTCGATGTAGACTCTCCAAGCGACTGGAATTACATTCAATGTTATCATCATCCGCTCCACTCCACGACGAGACGACCAATTCACAACCTTCGATCAAACCGAACGTGGTATGGTCGTACAAGCAGAAGGGCAAGTAGCTAGACGAGGATTTAGCGGATTGCAATTCCCATCGTACGCGACTTCAGACCAGAGTAAGACGATGGATAATGTCATCAACGTCACGATCGAGTCTACCACGGACCGGCTTGGAGATGGCGACTCGCAGGCCGAGACTTACTATATGAAGGGAATTGCAAAGTAAAGGATCTTGTATGAAAGGCAGTGTAATATTAGGAGATGGTTGTACCGATTCGTTATCTTTAAATTGGTCTTGACCCCGAACGAGCTTCCTTCTGAACAGTTGATTTTCTTGATACGCCTCTCCTCGTTTTGTCGGCTATCTGAGTACAATATACCCTTGATTATCACAAGTAATTTATCCAATACTTTGGGGAGGCGGCAGAGGTTGAAATTTAACCTAACATTCAACCTAGTAGTTAGGATGTATTCTAGCGGCCTTTAGGTTGAATTTCACCCACCTTAGATTGATTACTACATGGTTATAGGTTGGTTTGTTCAGGTTGATTCGCAAGGTCAAAATTATCCTATGGCCGATGCTCTATTCCGTTGATTTTCAACCTAATGCGGGTGGATTCATGTACGCTCATCGTACATTTTATTGAAATTTAGCGCATTCTCAGGTTGATGAACAGCGCAAAATCAACACATTTTCAGCCGCGTTTGGGTACCTATGTATATATATTAACAGTACACATACTACATGCTTGATAGAAGTACACACAACCAAAGCTACTCTCATTACGAATGCTCACTCCTCGAGCTGCCCGATAAGCAGCGGCACTGTGTGCTGGCCGCGTGCGCAGATACATCAACCGCACAATTGGGTTGATGGCGGCTGCGAGAAGGTAGAAGTAGGCCAAAAGCAAATAACAGGAAAACGAAAACGGGAAGGGGAAGTGGGACGCACGGAGGCTCACACACATATTGAAGCACGAGATGACGCCGCGAGCACGCGGGGCAGTGCTGACACACGTCCATCGACGGCGCCCACTCTTCCATCTCCTCCGGCAATGTTTTGTCTCGGCTGATGATTGTTATCGGCACGCGGAGTATAGTCTTGAGCACTTGGAACAGTTTGGAAGTTGAGGAAACTAAGTCACGACTCCACACTTGAAGGCCAGTAGCTTAATAACTTGGAAGTGAGGTCTTGAGCACCCAAACGATGAAACTTGAGGAGGAAAGCTAGCGGGAAACTTGAGGGCCAGGTACTTGCAGCGCTTGAGGACTGAAGATTGAAGAGCTTAAGGTTGCGTGTCAAGCTTGAGACAGAAAGAATATCCCATAGACGTCGAGTGGGCGTTGGCGGTAGGCCAGGGGACGACGGGGGGCAGTAGAAAGGAGGGTGGTCGCTGTGGGGGATGGCGCGCAGACTCAGTCTTTTCATTGAGCGGCAGAAAAAAGTTGTGGAAAAAGATGTACTTGGCGTGCGGTTCTCTGAAGATGGGAAGAGTGTCGATGGTAGCGTCTGAGATGTATTAAGGTGTAGTCATGTGATTGATTTCGCCGAGTTTACTAGTCGGGTCTGTGGATTGTCGTGTAAAGTAGCCGAAGGATGAGTGGCTGGATATTGATACTCGTTGAACTGAGGGATGGTCATCGAGGGTGGAGTGGAACATAGAGATGGAAGAGTTGCTGTGAAAGAGTCGCCCTAATTGGTATTGAAGCGTAGTCGTGACGGATGCTCAATTGATTTCTTGGCTGGATGTGGCGTGTCTCTGTTGGGGCCGGAGAATGGAACATGGTTGTTGATAATCGTCGCTGAGATGGAGAGACGAGGGTGGCGTCATACATGGTCCTTGTGCATGGAAAAGTGCTTGCAGGGCGGGGGGACTGAATGCAATCTGAGTACTGGCCCGGGGCTGAATGGGAAGTCCCGGGGAACAGGCTGGGGACGTTGGCTGGATGCAATGTGCAGAGGAATGACCTGGGATGGTGCGTGGATGTAACACCCGTTGAATGGGCAGGGAAAGTCGTGGCTAGATGAAATGCACCGGGAAAGGGGATGGGAATGTCGTCTGCGCGGTAGGCCTGGAAACATTGTCCTATTACTGAGCTGGAGGGCTGGGGATTATGGCTGGATGCAACGACCCGGGAAAGGGACTGGGGATGTGGTCTACGCGTTAGGGTTGTATGCAATGCCACGCGGAATTGCCTGGACTGAATACGACGTACTGGGGAAAGGCTAATATAAATGCCCTCGTCTGGGTGCTGGCGAAGAAGGGCGGGAACATAAGGACCGAACTGGGAATGTTGTCTGCTGGATGGAATGTGGGATGTAACGCCTATTGAACGGACTGAGCAAGGTGTCTGAATGAAATGTGCCTGTGGGATGTCGTCTGGGTACTGGATCTGGACGCAAGCAATGACTCAAGAGAGGGCTGGGGACAGTGGCTGGATACAATGCCTCGAGCAAGGGTCTGGGGACATGGTCTGTGCGGTAGGACTGGGGACGATGGCTGGATGAAATGACACGTGGAATGGCCTGGGGACGGTGGATGGATGCAATGCCCCATGGAATAGCCTGGGATGTCATCTGAGTACCGATGCTGGTCTGGTGGTCGTGGCTGGATTGGATGACGGTGGTTGAACGGAGAGCAGGAGGGGGTCCGATTCCCAGTCCATAGTGCTTCCGGAGTAGATTCCGCGCGCAGGAAGATGTTGCGGACATGGTGGGCGCAAACAGGAAACTGGTACTTGATCGGAACACACAACACAAATAAATATTCGTAGCTCTGTAAGTCGGAGAACTGACCCGGAGGAGATTCAGATGCTCTTATTAGGCGCTGGTAATGCAATAATATGTCTCCTTGACGCGATTTAAAATAATAATAAAAACGAAGCCCAGAAACTTTCCATCGGCGCCATGATACATCCAAGGGGAGTCGAACCCCTGCCGCTTGCTAACCAAAGGGACCGTATTATGGAAGGCAAGCATGATAAACCGCTTCACCATGGATGTGTGGAGGATGAGGGGGAAGGAGGGGGATTAGTAGGGGATGGAAGCGGATGGGAAGGGTTCTAGAAAAGAAATGGATTTTTTTGAAGAATGGGATGACCCGACTGAGTCAAAGGACTGGATGTAGGAACTCGGAGGGTCGGGAGGGTCCCGTGTACCTGTGGGCGCGATGCGACTGTACTGGGGACGCCGGGAGAAGGAGGGTGAATGGCAGAAGGACGGACGAGTTGATGAAATTTGGGTTAAATAGTCCCCCAAAAATATCCAACGGGAGGAGCAGGTCGAGGACAGAATGTGGTCACTGTAGGTATGGTGTGCTTGCTGGGTCGAAAATCGAGCAGTGACAGCAAGGTTGTGTTCAAAGACCAATGTCAAAATAATGTTGGGAGGTCGATCGCAGAAGCGTGGACGAAGGCATTTTTTGTTTCGTATGTACCTGAGGGTCTCAAGGATTCCGGGGGAGTTTAGAGGGAGCACCCCGCAGCAGACAGTACGAAAAGCCGAGTGCGATGTGACGCCGGCAGACGTAAGAAGAAAATGTAGACCAGAGAAGGCTCAGAGTTTACAGTCTACAGGGTATTCTGACAGAAGGAGGCAGAGATGACAAAGACCTGAGGAACACAATTGTATGTGTTTATTGCGCGGCGATGTGGCTAGTGCATACCACATCACAAGGGAAAAAGAATTCAGCTTTCGGGCCATTGAGCATTGTTCAAGGTTCCGGGGTCAATCTGAACGGCCCTTGCAGTAAGGAACAGCAAAGAGACTGATTAGACAGGCGAGAAGGTAAGGATTTCAACAGAGGCTTGTTTATCCAGGGCTGTCGCTGGGCAGAAGAGATTTGAAGATTTCTTTCGGCAACATCAGATCGTCCAGTTGCAAATAGGGTTCTTTGGCAAAGGCGGACGACAAATACAGCTGTAGCGGCAGCTCTCTAATATAGTAACACTCCGAGGCAAGGGGCTTCGAAGATAATAAATTTCCTTATGGGGTAGGAGGGGAGGGTCCCTCTGGCCTCCGAGAGAAAAAATCTATGCCAAATTTGAAAGTTGCCCGTGCTGCCCCAAAACGTGCAAAGAAACACTCAGAAAAAAGCGGAGGAAATCTCGACTACAAATTGTCGTGAGTGGGCTCACATAAATTGTCAGAAAGTTGAACATGCCACAGGAGACTCAGAGACATTTCCCAGCTGTCTCTACTCGAAATCTGCCCTTTCATACGTCCGGGATCAACAAAACACCTGCGGCACATTCATTGCAAGGGCGGTACATTCCGCTGCATGCACGGCACTTTGCCCCCAAGCCCGGCACATTAGCCGTGGAAGTGCCGTGTTTGCCAACAAGGGCGGCACTTTTCATTGCCGGTGCCGGGCTCGGCACCCCTCACCTCGGCAACACACAGTGCGTGAAGGTTGGGCGCTAAACTGGGTGCTTAAACGGGACATCTGTCCCTTACCATGTCTAGCACGAGTTCAAACAGTAAATTCAATGAAACAGATTTTCTGTAACTTGATTCTACTGTCGGTCGCGCAAAATAATAGAGTAGACTCAACTGAAATAACAGATTTTGTAATTTCAAAAACACACCTGTAACTTATCGACTTCTTGTTGAGAACAGCGTGATCTCGGAGCACTTGGGCCTGGTCCGATGACTGCCCGACAGCGGGACGCAGCTGGTGGGGATTCTGGCAGCGGTAGAGGGAACATGGGCAAGTCCGATGGTCCCGCGGAAGCAAAGCCGGGATCGATAATGGTGCCGAGGTCAGTGGAGGAAGCCATATGAGGTGAAGAAATTGTCGAAGGGATCTACGGCAGGCGTGTTGAAGTTCGAAGGTGGCGTTGCAGTTGTGGCTAGACCAAAAAAAAAGTGGGATTGAATATCGAGAGACGGAGCTGAATTCGGGCAGTAACGGTGTGGCAGTGAGTAGAGAGCTGAATACTGAGTCGGTCGCAAGTTCGGTGGAGCGGAATTCGGGCAACGAGGGCGCTGCAGCAGTTGCCGAAACTGGAGCTGACGTGTCGTCCGACTGCATGGCATTGACGGGAGTTTGGGCCGCTGAAACTTTGTTAGTGGGGGGGGTGGAATTTTGGGCCGGCTGCAGAAGAAACTCACAGAGGACTCCCATATCAACCCATTCGTGGTCCAGAAACCTCGCAGCGTTGAGATCAATGTAGGTAGGAGAGAAAACCTAATTTAGCGCGTCAGAATATCTGTTCGTACTCCGCGGTCACGACGTACATGGTTCCGGAATTCCATCAGCAGACGTGCCGACAGGCTGTCAAGGTATTCTCGGTCAGCTGGCGTGTGCTTTGATCCTGCGCCCACGTCGGTGGCCATTTTGACGCGCTTTCGACACGTCGGGAGAGGGTTTGGGTGAACAGCAGTGGTGGTAGGAAAAAAGAATGCAAAAAGTGGGAGACACGTGTCCCGCTTATGGAACAGAGCTTTGCCGATTGTTTGCCGACACCCGGTACATTCCAAAATGGCAAGTGCCGTCTTTGCTCTCAAAGGCAGCACATCAAGTGGAATGTGCCTTGCTTGATTGGAATGTAACTCCTTCTTGAATGCACCTGCCTGCCGCCCTCTGTATATCCTCTTCATACGTCTCAGCAAAGTTCGGCTCCAACGGGTTGAACGATGCCATCAAATCATCACGTGGGGTCGTGCTTGAGATAATAGTCAGCCCAAACTCGGAGGAGGATATACAGAACTTGGTGTGGTGGCGGCGGAAGCCGCCGGAGGTGGCGGTGCAGCCGTGTATGGCCGGTGTTTTGGTAGTTAGAGGGCTTGTTTGTAGGCAGGTGACCATCCTATCTTGTCAGCGTCCCCAGAGGGTCTCTTCAGCTGTGATCGCCGCTCACTGCCACACAGAAGTCCCCCGGCAGACCCCATTGTGGTGATCAGAGTGAGATTCGTCCCACGCCACCAATCCGCCCAGATCCTCGCCACCAAGCTTTTTGCTTTTTTTCCTCATCGATCGCACCCTGCTGCTCCATAGATTTTAGTCGTTCTCGTCGATAGGCACTGTGCCTAGTTGCGGCTACCCGGCGCCTCACCCCAGTTGCATCACCCAGCGGCAGAGCTGGCACCGTTGACGACGACAACCCGCGTATTGCGATCGGACCGAGCGCGTCGAGTATCGGATCCCACGAGCCCCAGCCTGCGAGGAGGACCATTCCCCGTCCCACCAGGCTCCCCTCTAACACCACTATCGTCGCCATCACCCACGTCGCTGCCGCTAGATTTCCGCAGATTAGGACCCGCTTTCCTGATCACGCCGCCATCGACCGCAGGAGCAGCACCCCGCGTACCGCCACCACTTCCACCACGTCCAGTGCGTCGCCTGTCATTTCCCCCGTCGGTGCCACTCACGCGCGTACCCCTTGCTCCCACGCCACTCGTCATACCCCCGCAAAAGCCGGTCGCCGCGATGGACCTTCAATTCTCGGGCAAACACGACAAAGTGGAGCTCAGCGCAGCGAATTTCATGAAGAAGCTCAATATGTTACACCGTACGAACAAGACGCCCGAGGCCGAGAAATTTATTGATGTCGCAGACCGCTTCGAGGAGGACTCCCCCGCCGAAAAATGGTTTAACAACCTTCAGGCCACCGTCCCCACCCCAGCAGCCGCCTCCGACTGGGCTGCTTTCCAGACCGCCTTCAAGGCCCGCTTCAAAGGAGCCCCCCCAGTGCTGAAACCAGTTGCGCAGCTCGAGGATGAGCTCAGCCGTATGAGAATCACACTGGGGGCGCTCGCGGCGGGCACGGTCGAGGTGCGAGGGCGTCAGGTCTACGTCCTCGCTGATTTCGTGGAGCGTCTCACAGACGCGGTCATCGCGGTGAACACTTTGACGTCTGCAGTGGGACTTTGGGGCTTCCATGCAGCGCTACTCCATGTCCTTCAGAGCGCAGTCGGCGTGATGCCCGCCAACTGGTTGGCGATGACGACCGCGCTGGGCGCCATCCCGCAGTCGGTGATCGCGCTCGCCATCGCCGATTACAAAGAAAAAAGGTCGACCAAGGCCGACGTCAAGGACCTAAAAAAGGTGTTCAGCTCCCCTGCGCGTTGCGAGCAGCACCGCCCGCTCCCCCAACCCATCGTCCGCACCACTCTCACCCACCGTCAAGACCGCAGTCGCCACCACCGCGTTGAAGGGTGTTGGGTGCAAGGGCGGAGCGACCGCTGAGCAGAAGGAGCAGCTGCGGAAGGTCCTCGAGGCATGCATCGCGCGCAGACACCCCAATACGCCCACGGGCCTCGCGGAGTACGCGGCGGACATACGCACCTGGGACCGCAAGTTCGGCAGCATCGCTCGCACGCAGCTGAGGCTGGAGCTGACCGGCTACCCCCTCATTCCTGGCGTCGCCGACCCATGCATGGGTGCTGGGCCTGCGGGGTCGGGACCACGCCGCTGCACGAGAAAACACCGGAGGGATGCAAGAAGGCGGTGCTCCCGGCGCTCGAGACCGCGATCCGCTCGCTCGGCGGGATGTGGCTCGGCCATACCAATCTCAAGGCTACCGCGGCGGCAGTGAATCATGTCGTGGTCGATCCCGCCGTCGTGATGGGGCCGTGGTTCGATGGCGAGAGGGAGGAGGCGCGTGGGGAGGAGGATTTTGTCGAGGGACTGCAGGAGTAAACAGTCGCACTGTAGTCCCGGACCCTGGCCGATTTGGCGGCGTGGGGATCCCATCTTGTGCCCTCAATAGCAAATTCGAAATTGTTGAGCTGTACACGTTGGGATCCACGCGCAATAAGATGACCAACCCATTCCTTCACTGGGTGATATTGGAAGGACCGTGAGGGGAGAAGGTGCGGGTGCTGGCACTATGGGATGGAGGCGCGCAAGTCGGCGCAATGGACAAGCTGGTTTTCAAGAAGGCGAGGAACCGTCTAGGGAATATCAGCGCGCCAACAAAGACGTTGCAGATGGCGAACGGGGACCTGGTCGATTCTCTCGCGCACTGGGAGGGGACGCTCGAGATCGACGGTGTGCGCGCGAGCAGGGCGTTCGAGATATTCGACAGCAAGTGGGGCTGGTCAGTACTCTTTGGCAAACCGCTGCAGGTCTCATTCGGCGTCGTGCATGACATGAAGGCGGACGTCGTTACGCTCTCCGTGGGGGGGCACAAGGCCGTGCTGCAGAACCAGCACCCAGAGGCGATAGAACGACGGAGGAGGGACGGGGACGCTGCATTGGATACAGCTAGGCGCGCAGCCTCAACGGGGGTGAGATCGTCTGTGATTCCCCCCACGAGGCAAGTTCCAGATCCTATTTCGCCCGAGATCGTTGACAGACACCCAGATATGAAGCAGACATGTGACGTGGACCTTATCCAGGTTGAGCAAGAACGAGGCGAAGGGCGCATGAGCGGCGGCGAGACGGATAAGGAGTGGGACGGTGCGGGAGTGACAGCAAGGCACGCAGCCTCACCGGGGGAGATATTGTCAGTGATTCCCCCCACGAGGCAAGTCCCAGATCCTGCTGGCATCGAGACCGTTGATGGACACGTACCCGGGTTACAGGCACACAGCGCAGTTCAAGGAAGCGAGGGACAAGACGAAGGCGAGGTAGATGAAGACAGGCAAGACGAGAGCGAACAATTCGGAGATGACAACGAACAAGACGAGAGCGGACAAGGGGAGGATGGAGACCGGAGGCCAGATTGGTGTACAAAGATGGGAGCGATGGCGGACGACGCTGCGGAGGATGCAGCACGGCGAGCAGCCGTCTCGGGGGATGATTCGTACGTGAATGCCCCTGCGAGGCGAGTCCCCATCCTCACATTCACATACCCGAGCGCTACTGACCAATACGGCGAGCAACGGTCCAAGGACGCGAAGTGCGGAGGAAAGGAGCAATACGTGAAGGGAGAGGTGCGGCACGAGGAGATGGAGGTTTTCAGCATGGAGGAGTGGGACGGGTTCACGGCCAAGCAAGCGGCCTCCACGGGGGTGGCATCGTACGCGATCACCCCCGCGAGGCGAGTCCCATTCGGAACTTTTGCGCACGCCATAGCAGCTGACCAGACTCTCAAGCACCACAATGCGGGCGATGCTACGGCTACACCATCGGGCAGGGGGATGGACGCGAGGGCGGGGAAGGGAGGCGAGGAGGATAACGAGGGAGTCGCGAGCAAGCACGCAGCCTTCCCAGGGGCATCCTCGTACGCGAGTGCCCCCGCGAGGCGAGTACTCCTAGACATTATGCCGTCGTGGATTGCCGTTAACACTGTTTCTGTGTCAGCACCTGTCGCACCCTCGATCTACACGCGTCACACCGAGCCCTTCAAGTTGGAGCGCGTCGCGCAGATCCTCAAAGATGTACATGTCAGCGGCGACCTCACCACCGAGCAGCGCGAGGAAGTCGGCGCGTTCATTGCGTCCTACGCCGATGTGTTTGCCCTGGCCATCAGCGAGGTGCGTGCAGTGGAGGGCGCCGTCTACGCACCAAAGATCCCCGCCAACCACGTCTTCTCCACCAAAATCCACCAGCGACCCTTCACGCGTCCACAGGCCAGCAACGTCAATAAACAGGTCGATGACCTGATCACAGCCGGTGTGCTCCGCCCCATTCACCCCCGCGACGTCAAGTGTGTCAATCCGATCCACCTCGCCGAAAAAGCGCAGGGGACCGGGATGTCGTACAGCGATCTACTGCACGAGGTCAGCGAGCAGTGCGTACATGCAGGTCTTCCACCTACGCCCAATCTTCCCCCACGCGACCCACCGAGACTGTTGAGCGAACCCGCGGCGCCAAGCTGGCGTATCTGTGGGACATTCCCCGAGCTCAACACATTGCTGAAAGTTGTGCCCGTACCACAGGGCGACATCCGCGAGAAGCAAAGGCGTCTATCCGGCCATCGCTACGTGTCGGTGTTTGACTTCGCGTCCGGTTTCTTCGCCATCCGCATCGACGACACGGTGCAACCGTACATCGTGATCTGGATACCCGGGCGCGGATTCTATGCGTACACTCGGATGCCTTTTGGCCTCACGGACGCGCCGACAGAGTTTGGGCACATGGTTGCGCAGAAACTCTACGACCTCACAATGGAGGAGGTCATGGAGCTGTTCGTCGACGATGGTGGCGCGGCCGCGGACGAGTTTGGGGAGATGATGGTGAAGCTAAAATTGGTCTTCGAGCGCATCCGGGTCTGCGGATTGTCACTCTCAGCGAAGAAGACCCAGCTATTCATGACGGAGGCGACGTTCGCCGGCGCCGTTGTGGGACCCCGGGGCGTGTCGCCCGACCTCGCGAAGCTGGCGACGGTCATGAATTGGCCGATGCCGCAGACGGCGGCTAACCTTCTCTCGTTCCTCGGGCTGACCGCTTATTTCTGTGACCTAGTCCGCAACTACGCAAAGGCAGAGGGGGACCTGCGCGACCTGCTGCGAGAAGTCCTGCTGCCACCGGGCGCAACAAAGCGAGTGCACCGCCAGATTATGCGCTCATTCAAGCTGCCGCTGTTGTGGACAGAGAAGCACACCAAGTGCTTTCTCAAGCTCAAGGTGATCCTCACGTCGGAGCCGGTACTCCGCGCGCCACGCTACGAGACGGTGGTGAAGTACCCGTTCGACGTCACAACGGACGGCTGCAGGAAGGGCTTTGCGGGGGTATTGTCGCAGAGAATGGAGACTGTGCTACCAGGCGGGAAGGTGGTAGTGCGCGATCACCCTATCGTGTTCGCGTCGAAGAGGACCTCCGAGATAGAAGAGCGCTACGCACCTCACCTGCTCGAGTTCGCCGCGCTAAAATTCTCCCTAGACAAGTTCTCCCCGATCATCTGGGGGCAGCTGATCGCCATCAGCACTGACTGCATTGCGCTCCGCGAGGTCCTTGTAAGGCCTGGTTGAGCCTCACACTGGAGTTACGGGTTAACGAAGAGCTCTGGCGAGTCCAAGGCCTTGCGCATGTGGTAAAGACCCAGACAGCGGTCTAAGAATTACGAGGTTCGCTCAGAATAAGATATTCCTATTCCTTAAGAGCTAGTCTCTGACTTCACGATATTCGACAAAGCTAATGCTTAGACTGCTGAGTCGCTGGGAGCTTCGCGAGCAGCGGCGAGGCGTGGAAAAGGATTATTAGGAAGAGTTGTTGATATAAACGGTCGCCCAGTGCCTATTGCGTGCGCTCGGAGGATCTCGACGAGACAAGCAGGACAGGCAAGGCGATGGTTAAGGGTAAAAGTGTAGATGATTATTATCAGTGTGCTGGCGCTGACTAATCTACCTAATGGAGTAAGTCACGGATGAGAGATTACAAGTAAGAAGAATCGAGAAAAACTACGTGTATATACTAGAGGCTTTTTTGAGAGAATAGAGTCCTTACAGTCCTGGCGAACAACAAGCCGAGCGTGGCGCACGAGCACTGGCGCAACGGCATCCTCGCGCACAACATCGTCGCGGCGCGGCACATCAAGGGTGCTGACAACACGGCCGCAGACGTGATAAGTCGGAAGTTTGAGGACATGGAGCCGATTGCGGGGGATGGCCACGAGTGGACCGTCTCGCCGGACTGGGAGGCGACGGCAGGCATTGTCAACAACATGTTTGCGGTCGCAGTCGGGGAGGCGGAGGGCAACGAGGAGCTGTGCCTAGTAGTTACGCTGCCTGCGGGCGTGATGGCGTTGCGGGAGCGGTTCAAGGAGGAGAAGGGATACCTCGTGATCTTGGACGCCATCTTTGAGCTGGATGTGGGGACGACGATGCGGGCGCGCCGAAAGGCGGTGCATCGGACGATGGAGTACTTTGTGGAAGGCGGAAAGCTGTGGCGGTTGGGCGGGGGGAGTCCGACGAGGGCGCGAGCGTGGCGGGAGTGTGTGACGAGGAAGGAGGCGACGGAGATGGCGGCGAAGATCCACGCTGAGCGCGGACATTTCCACTGCGACGCAATTAAGCTGATCATGACGGACAGTATCAGCAGCCCCATGCTCAATGAATCCATCTTGAAGGCCATCAGCGACTGTGGTCAATGCAAGGCTTTTGGTCCCACCCACATCGCAGCGCGCCTCGACCCCATCATCCGTCGCCATCCCTTCGAGCTGCTAGTCGGCGATTACCTTTCCATGCCGTCAGGGAAAGGCGGGTATCACACGGCGCTCCTGTACCTAGACACCTGCACGCAATGGCTGTGGGCATATAAGTACAAGACCGCGGGCACCGCCAAAACGACCACGGACGCGCTCGAGAACATCTTCACAAAGTGGACGCCCGCGGAGGTGCACATGTCAGATGGAGGGTCGCACTTCAAGAACAAGGAGGTCGCCGTGTTCTGCGAGAAGTGGGGCGTGAAGCAGCACATCGTGGCTGCACACGCGCCGTGGGTTAACGGACTCGTCGAGGGGACGAACCGGATCCTCCTCTACGTGCTCGCGAGACTCTGCGCGCCGGATGTGGGCGAAGACGTGTGGAACGAGATGACGTGGAAGGAGCTCCCGAAGGTTTGGCCGGAATACCTTGACGAGGCCGTGCACATTCTCAACAACCGAATTCTACCGTCCGTGAAGTTTTCGCCGAAGGAACTAATGCTCAGCACGATTGTCAACACGCCGCCGACGCCGGTATCGGTGAGCGTTGAGGTGTTCACCACGACTGACGCCGAGGTCCATATGGCATATGTGGCGCAGCAACGGCTGGACAGATACGCGGCGCGCGTCAAGTACGCGCTCGGACGCAAGGCGGTGTTCGACCAGAAGGTAGCCAAGAACAGGGGGGAGGTGACTTACCACAAGGGCGACTTGGTGCAGGTCTACACCAGCAAGTGGGACTACACCTTCGCGTGTCTGCGCAAGCTCATTTACCGCTGGTCCACGCCGCATCGGGTCACGGAGCGCATATCACATTCCTACCGACTAGAAACATTGGGTGGAGTACCATTGGAGGGTGAGTACAATACCCGGCGCCTCCGTCCTTTCGTTCCCAAGCGTGGTGGAGATTTGGAGCGGATGCAGCGCGAGTACGAAGCAACGCTGGCGCCGATTCTGGAGGCGGACGAGTGGGCCGATTTGGAGGCCGTTGAGTTGGCGCGTGCGGAGGAGGTCAGGAGCGGGCTGGAATAGCCAGTGGTGCAGAGTTGTGGGTGGCGGCGGGGACGCCGCCATCGAGGTAGTGGGCGCATGTGGGGGCGGTGGAAGCCGCCGGAGGTGGCAGTGCAGCTGTGTATGGCCGGTGTTTTGGTAGTTAGAGGGCTTGTTTGTAGGCAGGTGACCATCCTATCTTGTCAGCATCCCCAGAGGGTCTCTTCAGCTGTGATCGCCGCTCACCGCCACACGGAAGTCCCCCGGCAGACCCCATCGGCCGGCAGGTACATTCAAGAACACGTCACATTGAGACCAAGCACGGCACATTCCCATTGATGTACCGCCTTTGGCATCAAAGGTGGCACTTCCCATTTTGGAATGTACCGCGCGTCGGTAAAGCCTGGTTTCGTAAGGGGACATGTGTCCCACTCCCGCTCTTTTCCTACCACTACTCACCCAATCCCCCGACGCGTCGAAAGCACGTTAAAATGGCCACCGATGCGGGCACAGGATCCAAGCACATGCCGGCGGACTGAAAGTACCTTGACGGCCTGTCAGCTCGTCAATTGATGGACTTCCGGTAGCGCGCACCTATTCTGACGCGTCAAACTAGCCTTTCTCTGCCATGTACATTGCACGCAACGCCAGCGACCCACTGCTCTTGCTCCCTCCACCACCCCCGAGTCGCCTCCTCTCCCATCCCCGGCTGTCGACCAGGTATCGGAAGCGGGCCCGAGTGCCCCGAGATCACGCTGTTCTCGACAAGAAGTCGACGAAGCGAATATTAGAGAGGTTGCGCAAACACCATTGGAGCCATCACATGGCTTATTTGGCGTGCGCACATGAATGGCTCCACCCGCCCAATTCTGACGTCAATGGCTAGTGGAGCCATTGGCCTGCCATTTTTCGGTGGGTGGAGCCATTAGTTGCGCACACCAAATAAGCCATTGATTGGCTCCAATGGCTGGTGCGCAACCTCTCTATTCTGCATTCGACGTGCGCCAGAGCGCCGACCAAACAGTTTGCAGATGGGGATCTCTCCACCCGGCCGCAAAAAAAGCCAAGGGAAAACAAGGTACGCACTTCCTTCTATGGTTCTGTTCTGCTTTCTGAGTTAGTTTTCCAGTGGTTCGAGGTTGAAGAGCGGTTGAAAAGGCGGTATTGGGAACGGGTCAAAATTTTTATTACTTGCTTCTCCCCTTGGATTTATTTATTAGTGCCTGAACAATGATGCACCTCCCCCAAATATTCGCCTGTAGCTACTGTGCCTTTCGTGTTACTCGTCCTTGCGACAGCGGGACAAACTTCCTGAAGGATGTCGCTATCAAGCCGGGACGGCAAGGCCCAGACACATCATTTGGAATGGGCTGGATTTCTGCACAAGCCCGGCACATCCTCGGCAAAATGTGACGGGCATTTTCCGGGAATGTGTCGGGCTTGAAGGAATGCGCCTTGCATGCGGCAGAATGTACTGTGCATGGAATGTACCTGCCGTCCGAGTTTCGTTGGTCCCGAACTCGGAGAGGATGGAATGGCCACCGTAATTGTGCATTTCAGTTGGCTATATCCCATTCAATAGGTTCAGGTAATTTCTGGAGGTTCCTCATTATCCTGTGGCCCAAAACACCCAAAATGTTGGCAGGTGTTGCTTACATATGCTGCTTACATAGGGGGGGAGAGGTACCCCGAGGCTCTGAAAAAAAAAAGGAAGGTGGTGTCTTCCAGTAGACAACTTGTTGTCGGTCTTGGCCCAAACATAGTTTACATGTACGTGCCATTAACCGGCAAATTAACGCCCCAGAGTAAGAACCAGTGTCGTCTGCAATCGGTCGTTCAGCTTTAACGGTAAGGGCATCACCAAAGAACCGAAAAACTTGAAAAGTGTTGATAAAAGTGGGCTTGCCCCGCTGCTTAACTTGACCGACCTGCACAGGCTTGTTATCCAGCTTGAATGGCTTGAGGCACTGGGACCTTGTGCATCTTGTCAGGAGTCACAATGATTCTTCTGCCTGAGACCTTGCGGTGGGGAGGAGGAATTGCGAAGGCCAAGCAATCTTGTGCATCGGGGATGTCTTGAAAGTGGACCATTCATTCAAGATAGAATCCACGGATTGAGCTCTTGATTGCCTTGGAATATTGTGCTGTCTGTGCTTGTAGCTTTTCTTTGACTCAATAACCGAAAAGTGAGCGAGGTTAGACCATCGGAAGAGCAGCATGATGGTGGGGGAAAGAAGAAGGAAGGAAGATCTGACATCCCTATTCTTCTGAGCGGGTCTTAAGCGGTGGACAGGGAGTTACAAGTAATTATGTTTACATAATTCTCGTCTTTTGTCATTCTCAGACCAGAAAAAAGTGTCTGTTTTTACTTGTCTCCTGTTTATTCGTGTAAAGAAAATAGGGGCTGTGCAGCCCCCAAATGTAGTCTCTTTTGTAAAATTCATTAACTTTTTTGTGATACTTTCGTGACGGTGACCGAGTATAACGCTGCCGGACCGGCTGCCGTAACCACAGAAGTTTGTATGTGGGTTTGAACCCAACAAAGGTCGGTTTCTTTTTTCCCTGGTTTATCGGCTGCAGATCTATAAGAGCAGGTTTCTGATATGTTTATCCCGAGTACATACACGAATGGTAGCATAGGCATTCGTGAATGCCTACTGATGGCACTGAACACCTATCGTGGAGTTGAATGCCTATTGCCAGTACGAACAGCTATTCATCCGCCGCGTATCATTTCTGATGCCAATGATGCGGTGACGGGAACCACTGTCACGCTTCACCTCTTTCTCTCTCACCATGACCACGACTTCCATTTCCCCCTGCCGTGCTCGACGACCTCGACGACCTCGACGCCTCCGACGTGCACATGCTCGATCCGCCCCACGCTTCCTCAATGCTCTTAAAGCGACCCGGAGTGCATCCACCCGGTCTTTTTCGTCTTTTCTACACACCGTCTGCTGGTAGCTTCTTCCGATGCACACTGGGGAGGATACAACCAGGTTGAACGCCAGCGGGCCTCTTGTGTGTCCGCCTTCTATTCCTTTCTACATGTCCTCCCGTATGTGAGTCGGCTCGGCACGCGGCTCCGCCGCATTGTGCGGATCGGACAGTGACTGGCCATGCACATGGTCGGCCCATCCCCTCGCGCTTGCACATCCCCGTCCCCATGCAGCCCGCTCAGCGGGCCACACATCACACACCCTAGGTGGCTGCCCCTATGCCAACGTGTGCGGACAGGCTGCCGTTACACGTGAAATAGGAACCGAGGGCGCGAGGCCACTTTGTAGTTATTAATCTGTACTGGTTAATCATTTTAAAAAAATGATACCCTTGGCTACAAAATTATCTTTCAGAGCGGTGAATTTTCCAAGGCGCGAGGCGCCGTGCCGAGTGTGACAGAATTGAAAATGCCGCGCTGTGATGGTGAGCCGAGCGGTGAGTAAGTAAGTATTCAATCAAATATCTCTTTACTCAGTAATAGGTGTTCGAGTCGCGCGATAGGTGTTCGATGGAACAAATAGGCTTTCGATGCCATCAATAGGTGTTCGTGAACACCTATGCTACTAAAGTTGTCGTGCCTCGTTTATCCCCTGCCTTCCATAAGTTTAGTAACAAGATTTTGTGTGTGGTTCTCTGTTTGTAGGAATGTTAGGGAGGCATGTCAAGTATCTACCTTTGACAGGTAAAAAAAAAATTCAACCTGAGAGATCTATCAGAACAAGTGTCTAACATGGTTATCATCATTTTCCTCCCTTGTATTAAGCTCCCATAAAATTGGTGGCAAGACTGGGCGCCATTATCTGTTTGTGGGAATGCTGTTAAAGTTCATCAAATATTGCCTCACAAAGACAGACAAACTTTATTGAACCCTTGAGACAACTACAAGAGCAAGTCTTTAACATGTTATTTTTACTTCCATCCAATCTCCTTGTGGAACAGGTAAAGACCCTTATCTGGTGTGAGGTGCAGGGTAGAGTTTATTGACATGCTTACCCATGACAGTGCACAAGAAAATTAAATATGCTACCAGATGTACTACAACTACTTTGGGTTACATCACATATTTATGAGTACCTGCCACGTGATGTGATGTCCACACCCCCCAGGTTGTGTGATGTGCTGTGGACGGAACATGCCGGTGTTCGTTAAGTTAAATGTTGGATTGGGGTGTTCCTCGGAATAGACATGGGACAAACTTGGGCTGAATTCAGTGAGCTCAACACCCAGTCCGGTGCACTGCTGGAGCGGGCAACGTGGATGAGAAAGAAATGGCAAATTGAGATGATGAGTACACATGTACAGTCTGATTTGAGGCATCTGCTTAAGATACGAGTAATAATCTTGGCCTTCAAATAATCAGACATCGTCTGTAAGAGGGGAGGCCTTCAGCATAGCTGCGGCCTTTTCGCCGATGCCATAAATGATGGCCTGCGAATCAGGTTAAAAGTTGAATATTGACGAATCAATACTGGTGATGCTCACCGAAGGATAAGACCCAGGCTGTACAGGGATAATCGACCCATCTACGACGAAGATGTTGGTAGTTCCTATGTTGCATTCACGTTAGAACAAGAATACAGGTAGCGGAAAAGATGTACCCTTAACTCTCAAGTTCGCGTCCACAACACTGCCGAAGGCTGCAGTTCCAAGAGGCTGCCACGCAACGCTTATAGAATCCTTGACAAATTGGGAGAACTGCGCGTCAGTTGTGATGGCAGCACCGGGCAACAGTTCGCCCGCAAGGAAAGGGGTCAGGGAGGCTTGGGTGGCGAATCTGCGCGCCCTTTGGGCAGCTTTGGTGAGGATATAGAGATCAAAAGGGGATTGGATACTAGAGCGAGCCTTGAGTTATTTGCATGAGTTGGCTGGAGGAAGGGAAGGGACATACAGGGCAAGGTCGATTGAGGGCGTAGCCGTTACATTAGCAGAAACGATGTGCTGTTAGCCGATGAACAACAAAAAACTAAAACCAAAAGACTGCGCGACTCACAGAGGACCCGCGAGACATGGGGTGGAGCAAGATCGGGAAAAATATGAGGCCAGTGAGGTTGGAGCTGGGAAAGCTCATGAATTCGACAATCACAGAATTGCTCAAGAACATGGAAATGAGTGCTTTGTGAGCATCATCACTTAGACCCGGTGGAGCGGTCTGGAGGAGTCTGTAGGCGGTGATCCACTCAGTGGAGTTGAGGAGTGTACGGGGAGTTTCGTCTGATGAATAAATCAGAATGGATGACTTTCGAGGGCAGACAAAGTCACTGACAATTGTTGGGGAACTGGAAACTAGAGTCTGTGATACCTGGGATGACCGTTTATAGATTTAAAGAAATCGATGCGAGTTGAATATACCTGAGGCAAAAGATGCAAGATATATCGTGGCAGGTTCTACGGATCAGTCGATGCCAAGTCAACGAGTTGAACATTTGGGCGATGGAATAAAGACACACGTTCACTAAGATTTTCACCAACGGCAGGTAGGTCGATAACCGTAGAAATGCCAAGGGGGTTGATGATCTATATTTCACAAAACAATCAGCAAAGATTGGGGACCCATAGAAGAATGGATTGACTTGGGGATTGCCGACACCGCTAAGCTCCAGGACCTGGGGCGTTCCGAAGACTCCCGCACTTAAGATAACTCGATCGCCGGACTAACGAGCGAGTTAAATTAGACTGATGACGAATGACATGAGAAGATGGACACACAACGGTGAGTTTTTCTCCGGCAACGTTGATGTATTCAACACCGGTGGCAACCGCCTTCCCCTTCTTGGATTTCCCCCACAGGATACGTGAAACGGTTGCGTTGACCATAACTTGGAGGTTCGGGCGTGCGGCATTGGGTCGATCTGCCGCAACCCTAAGATGAGCGAAACCTGGGTATTAAAAAAGGTCGAGACATACAGTAGGAATTGGCTGAGTACGAGCGAGTCGAGTTCGGAAACATTGTCCTGGGAGTATACCAAATTCCTCTTGGGTCGCCGCCATTCTGGTCTAGGCTTTCCGTCCCGCCGGCCTCGAGAACTGCGGGAATGACCCCTTTCTTCCAGATACTAAAACATATCAGTTATCAAGCCAACAATGATGATCGCCACACCTACTTATTAACGGGGGCTTGTTGCGAGTTGAAGATAGGTCCGCTTGTTCCATGGAACGACAGAATGCTCGTGAGACCTGCGGTCGCCGAAAAGTGCTCAGCCTAAAGGGTGTGACATCAGCCGGCAACATTGCTGGGACAATGTAACACGAACCGTCTTGATCGCAGCAGAGATAGTGTTCCAGTTCCTGAATGGTGCTGGGTCAGTGATCGCAAAATTGAGAAATAAAACGGTATCTACCATCCAGTTGCACCAAAGGCCAATTCCCAAAGATCTAGGTCAATCTTATTAGGACGGGTGAACAACCCGCCGTTCATCGCAGATGAACCGCTAAAACAGGACATGGTATTCTCAGGGCCTGAGACGAACATTTAGACGCACCCCAAGACTTTGCCTCTGGGCTCAGCAATGATCTGGTTCGACGCGAATTTCAGAGGTAGAGATGTGTAGTTCCAGTCCACAGAACTTCCAGGGAGGGCTTCAATTGAGGAATAGCTGAGGTTGGCGATATTGGGACTAGGCATAAGATTCAGACGCAGATTGAAATGGACATTATTACTCTGGACGCACTTGTTAAATCCACTGGAGAAAGAGTAGTTGAGAATGGTTTGCAGATTGATTGTTGTGTTACGCACTCCGATCCCGCTTCCAATACAATGACAGTGTTCGCGGCATTCTCAGAAACTGGGCGCAATAACGATCAGGATTGATGTGAGATGATGAGAACTAGACGGCCTACGTCGCGTGGCAACAACCAGGCCTGAAATTTTGAGGACCAATGGTCGAATTAAGGGGGGGAAACGGCTGATACATACCAGCAGTCCCTCCTCCAACGACCAAGTAGGTAGTTTTCACAACACGAGATCCAGAAGTTCGAGCAACCAAGTGAGACGCCAGAAACAGAACGGAAAAAACAACAATGTGGGAGATCGTCATTGTGAGTGGCGAGGTGTGGAGAGGGGTCCAGAAGGCTCAATCGATTTTATATATTATTATCCCTGCATGTCCGCGCGCCGAGCGCTAGTCCCATCAAGGGCACCGGCATTCAAAAAAAAGATATAGGGTTGATTTTCTTCTTTTCGACCTGATCGGCGACTCGGATAGTGGGGCCGCGACCGGTCGAGGCTAAGGTGAATCCAACCAACTGGGGAGTGTTTTACCAAAATGAGAGAGAACAACACAGAACAAGGCAAATGAAGAGGATAGATCAAGGCACAGTACCTGTTGCCTTAAGTAATACGCCAGTCAACGGCGCAACAACGGCATCGGAGATAGCGAGTAATGGACTCGGAATTCCAACATGCACATTCCTCTGGACAGATTCTTGATCTACAGTCAATTTGGCAATGAACATGACAGTTGAACCTGAGTTATGAGGTCTCGTACTTAGCATAGAATTAAAATTCAAAAATAACAGTATTACCTTATTAGGAATTGTCTGGACAATATTTCTCACGGTCTTAGTACCTCATAAATAGTCTTGGACGTGTTGGAATGCACACCTGAGATTTTGCGGATCACAGGCTAGTACATGAATAAATTAGTGAAGAAAGAAATTACACTGTTTGATCAAAAATTTGATTAAACCCGGCTTTCTACCACAAGGAAGGTAGAATGGATGGTGTCTTTTGTCAGGTCAGATCAAGGCCCTAGGGAAATTGTGGATTTACCCAGAGTGACCCAATTTTTCAAGTGGTGCGCCATGGCCGGTCACTTTTTGTAATAACGAGTAAATACTCAATTTTATGTTTAGACCCATTGGATGCACCGATTCCACCGTGGCGCGCGAGAAAAATCATAAGAATGAATTCGGTTTGCACCTTCCGAAACCACGCAAAGTAGCAGAAGACATAGATACTCAGAAGCTTGTCCAAACTAAACATTTCTGACCTAGGCCTAGTCAAGGACGAGTGAGACAAAGACACTTGTACTTTGTGCTACCTCGACGGCCGAGGAATTCGCATTTTCGTTCCCCCTTGCTCTGAGGGGCACAGCATTTGAAGACAGAAGATTTCCATCAAATAAGGAGAAACCCCTGAATATGCAACTTGTATGACCAGGGCCCAGCGTAGTGATCCTGAACGACTGGGTTCACTTAGAGGACTATAGATGCTGTAACGGGGTAGTAGCGAGCCTAATTGCAGGTCGTGGTTTCGGTGAAGGAACTTTTGTGACTTGATGTCCCGGCGGTCACAGTTTGACTCCTCTTGACTCGCTACCACCACCATGACCGCTTACCTCAGGAGCTGGCTTACTGGCGCGCCTGCAACTGCCACCCCAGACATCCCCACATTTCTTACCGTCTCCCCTCCCGCATCGGATGATGGAGAGGACACCGAGACCGAGCAGGACGATAACTCTGTGCCCGCATTTCCCGCCCTCAACAGTGCCCAACGCGCGGCTCCATCGAAATCGCCGCGAATCCTCTCAGACTCTGCGCTAATGCCCCCTCCGCCCGCCCCCTCCCTGGCAAGCCGTACACCCGGTGTCTCTTCTAGATCCGCCGCATCCTCGTCTACACTTCTAGCCCCCGCCGCAACAACACAGCGCCCCCTCAAGCCCACGAAGAAGCGCGACAAGGTCGCCCTCGCCCCGGGCCACAGTCCCCTTGATTGGGCCGCTCTCAAGACCTCCGGCGCCGATCTACGAGTATGTGCCCTGCTCGGCGATCGGCCCTCGCTGATTTGCGATCCACCACCAAGGGAGTGGATACCCTGATGCGCATTCCGCCATCCGTACTGAAGCAGCATCGCTCGAAAAGCGATGCGTGGTCTGCATTTAACGGCAAGGTCTACAACATCACGCCGTACCTTGCCTTCCATCCCGGCGGGGAGAGGGAGCTCATGCGCGTCGCTGGCCGCGATGGGACTCAGCTTTTTGGTCCGTCCATGCGCCCATCTTTCGCGCCAAATGTTCAAGTTGAATTCAACTAGCTTCAACGCACGCGTGGGTCAACGCCGACTTTATGCTCGACTCGTGCCTCGTCGGCTTCCTCATATCAGAGCCCTCGTCCGATTCGTCCTAGACACCCATTATACCGCCCTAGACCTAGATCTAATCGTCCAGTGTAGCACCCACCCGGATTAATTTGTAGTGTATTTTGTACGACAAGTCTAAAAGTCGGACTCAGCCGTGGAACTGGACCATTTCGGAGTCCTTTGCTATGGAAGAGAATCTTGACAGAATCTGCATGTTACCTAGAACCCGGGCACTCGGAAAGAATGAGGCTGAATGAATGGACCAATCTTTGCCAAGTAAAATGCCAGACCTCATAAATTTAATCGTTGCACTGAGGACTCGGGCCATTGGATGCAATTGCAAAGATGATTCTTTTTAGATGCCTGGAAGCCCAATACTAGGTGACAGTAGACCACGCAGCAAAATATCTTACAGTGGAATAATCTACGTCAAAAACGAACTCAGATATATGAAAGGAAGAAGATAAGGATATGCAGGTGTACAAGAGATGCGGTTGTATGGGTACAAGACTTAGGAAACGGTCACCGTGGCGCAAAAATCAAATAACATGCCGCCAGTTTGAACTGGTACAGCGTCGTCGTCGTCTACATCCATGTCCCGAGCAGCGTTTTGTGGCGGTCCATTGACAGACTCGCGGGGCGAAGCATACAGAATAAAGGTGTGCTCCAGCATGCTCGCGAGCTGGATGAATCGGATCACGTTAGGCCCCGGCCGGATGTAGTTCGTCACGTCGAGAGGTGCGGTGGGGTCCTGCGCAGAATAAGAGACGATCAGGAAAACGGAAATCAACTCCAGGGGGAGAGCCCACCATGTCGCGCGGGAGCCAGGCGTTCCCACCGCCGCCCGCCCTGTTCATGTCGAGGATAAGCGTACCGTCGAGCGGCCACGCCGTCGCGAGCCCCGCGACTGCAGCAGCCAGACCTTCCGGCGTGGGGGCCGCCGCTCGTAGCGAGTCGTAGAGCGTAATAACCGCCGCTGTAGGCAGGCACAAAAGCACAACGCGGAGCTTCGCGTTCGGAGTCGGATTCGCAGCCGCAGTGGACTCGTCGGGCCTACAGGACGATGAGTACGGTACAATACCAGAATACAGAGAAACGCACGGTTGGATCCCCCACATATATGCGAAGCCGGGCTCGACCACGAATGTGCACTCGACGACCTGGGGCGCGTCTGCACCGACTTTGACGAACCAGAGCCCGGGGATGTTGTTGCACGGGTTGGACGCGGGCGGGGGGCGAGGGGGCGAGAGCGGGGACGAATGGAGGGCCCGCGCGGCCGGCGGGGGCTGCGGCCCAAAGGGCGATAGGAGCTGCATCGGCGAATCCTCGTACCCGCGCGTGGGGTTTCGCGTGCGGGGCGTCGCGTTTGGCGCGCCCGGGCGGAGGGGCAGGCGTCCACGGGGCTCGGACGGGCCGATGCTGGGGGAACGGCGTCGCCATGGCGAGCGCGAGCGCGGGGGTGACGGGTGCGTCAGCTTGCGTTTTCGCGGGAGGGGGCTGCGAGAGCGGGGCCCGTGGGCGCTGCGGGGGCCGTACGGCGAGGGGGAGCGCACAAATGGGCGCTTTTCGGGCGGGTGTCGGGAGTTGAGGATGGGGGAGCGGGAGCGGGAGCGGTGGGAGGGCGGGGGGCGGTTGCCAGAGAAAGCACGCGCGCGGGATGGGTAGCGCGCTGGGGACCGGGAGCGAGCCGCCCGATGCGAGAAACCGTTGGAGTGCGCGGAGGGCGGCGGGGATCGCGAGGAGGACCTGAGCGACGGGCGCCGGCTGTTGAAGCTGTGGGTGTGAGAGACGGCGCGACGGGGGCGCGATCGAGACCTTGGCGATTGCCGGCGGGGGGGAGAGCGCGAGGGCGACTGGAGTGGGGGCCGCGTGGTGAAGTTGGAATCGGTGCGCACATGACTACGTGAGCGCGATCGGAGTGGCCCTCTGCGGCCAGGTAGACTGTGCGGTGTTCGGGAAGGAGGGGGAGACCGATACATGGGCATTTCGTCTGCGAAGCTTCGCCTTGCAGGCGATCGGGATGGTGAAGCAGATGCTCTTCGATGCGGGGACCGCTGTCGGAGACTGGAATTTCGCGGCACGCTGTCCGGGGGAACGTTGCGCATGGGTTCGCCGCGTAGACTGTTGAAAGAGTAGCTATTGCGCCTTTCCCTCAAAGCGCGACGGCCATCCTCCGGAGGCTCGATGGCTTTCTCCTTGCCCTTCAAGCTTATGCTCTTGGGTGGCAAGTGTGGTGAATAGATGCCTAACATTGCCTTGGGCGCTTTTGGAGGTGCCTTGGTCATATCTTCTGCGGGGAGGGATTCAGAAGGGGGAGGTGTCGGCAGGATCGACGTGGACGCGAGGGAAGGCATAAGCGAGTGGCTGTCGCGTCGGTTCAACCACGTGTTGTCAGTATAGCCGCCGGTGCCACTCTTGCTCCCGAAACCATTCAGCAAGTCATCTTTTGCGCGTGCCATGACTTGCTCTGTCTGCCTTCCGACCCGGGACGCGTCCATTTCTTGTTTGACCTTCCGCATCTGCGCCCCAAACGATTCGACCATGTTTTCCGTTACGAAGTCGTTGATTTTGCTCTGTACTTTTTCCGCGTTCATTGTGCGGTTTGTCTCGCGCAGTTTGGCGTTCTGAAACACAGCGGAGCGTAAAACGCGACCGATACGTGCCTGGAGCGGGAGAGTGCGGAGTTGCGGTACCTTTGTCGGACGGGGATCCGATTGGGCAAACTCGGACTCGGATGTGTCAGGCGCAGGATGGTTGGTGGTTGCAGGAATTTCAGGAGCGGCCATGGAAGGGTTGTTATTGGAATCAGGCAGTTTTTCTACGACCGCAGCCTCAGATGTTAGAGTACGGACGCGTTCGGAATTTGCGCTTCGTGTCCGATACGGTTCGCCGGCCAAGGGATCAGCAGGTCTTGCAGCGGCGCGCGCGAGAGAGTGTGTGGTCTCAGTAGGAAACCCATTCCCATCCCACGAGGGTCTGGCTCGAGTCTAGAAATCTGTCGGATGGAAACCAATGTCAATAAAAAGTACGACGCACAGAGTATTTTGCGGAGCGGATGTCTGCCATTAGCTCGCCGTCGTCCGAGGCGTCGCGATAGGCGTCGGAACGACCGTCAGTGCTGCCGTGCATGTCGCCATCCTCTTCCCTGCCCACTTTAAAGTAAGGTACAGCATCCACGGACATGCAACTGGAATCTGACGAATGAAAGCCGCCTGTTGCGGCAGCCTCCGCTGCATCGCTGTCTTCAAGTTCCATACGCTCGAGAAGAGACCGGGGTGGAGGGGCGACTTTTGGGCCTAGACGATCGATGAGGGACGGGGAGACCTGGCTGGAGATGTGGGGACCTCCATCGGGCTCGTAGGAAGGACTCGTGCAATGAGAAGGCCACGACTGCGAGTCACGATGATCGTCGACATAAGGGTTCTGCTTTGCCTTCTTCCACGCTTTTTTAGGACTGAGGTTAGCGCCCGGGGAGGGTATGCCCAAGCGCGCCTGCAACGTCTCTGACATACGCTACGAGCGGTTGTGGAGCGGGCGCTAGCGGGCGGCACGGAAAGATAATAATCGTATGGGGAAAGCGGTGTTTTATTTCGTATTCGGAGGCTCTTTGCATCCCTCTTCCTGCGTACTACTACTAGGACTATTTCCACTTTACTCTACTCCTGCGCCAGCCTTCGCCTTGCTTGTTTGTAACTGGATAGCTTGCCTTGTGACTCTCTCCGGTTCGGCGACCAATAAACGCGGCCTGTTGAGTTACCCCATTAGGGGAGCTCAAAGTAAAAGTGCGCCGAACGCTTTTGCGCTTTTCACGCCGGACGCTTTTCGTCACGTGACCCGGAAGTCGCCGGCGCCGCATTTTTCTTTCGTCCATAGGGATGACCCGCTCGATTATAATAAAGGAGGATGGTGAAGCGAAGCGATGTAGATTGCGAGACAAACTACTAGAATACTGACAGCAACAGCAAAGATAGGTAGACAGACAGTTTGATTCAAATGGGAGTAATAAAAGCGAATTTCGAAGTGGGTATCAATTGAAGAGCATTTTCTCAGAAGGAACTGGAAAATCCGAAGGCTGGGGAGGATGTATCATCGCGTGAGAGTCGGCTTCGCATTCTTGAGCTACCGGCTTCAGGGGAGTGTGCGCGTTTCCGCGGCTCTGCATATTTCTCCTCGATCATGTTGCTCGGGTAAAACAACGCTACCGATCCTCTGGAACACCGAGATCTTGGTTTCTTCGGAGGTATTCTGTAGGTATGTGTCTGCCAGGCGGAAATCCAGGACAGTACTGCGACGCACCTCATCTTTGGACTGCTTCCCGAAAAGAACCAATCGGTTCTGCTCATCTTCCAACTGCCGAATCAGGAGCCAGATGAGTTTACCGCCGTCTGCCCCAGGTGGAGGCGCAGGCTCCGCATCTTTGACAGCCTTGACAGTCTGTCGCTTGTTTTTGTACTTCCGCGGCGACCGATGGAGGGGTGACACTGGGACTGTGTTTTTCTTGACCATCAGTTATGAATTAGAGAGAGAGAGAGAGAGGTAGGTCAGAGCTGAGCACAGTAAGGACAGTGGTAATCTATTATGAGGATGTGGTATGGACGAAAGAAAAATGCGGCGCCGGCGACTTCCGGGTCACATGACGAAAAGCGTCCGGCGTGAAAAGCGCAAAAGCGTCCGGCGCGCTTTTACTTTGAGCTCCCCTATTCGCGTGCGAAGTCAACCACCATGTCCCCACCAAATTACAACGCTCTGGGGCTCAAGCACATCCTCGTCTCTCTCGATGGGCCCATCCTCATTATCCTGATGAACCGCGCGAAACAGTAAGCAGTCGGTAACTCACGATATCGTACCGACTCGGCGTTGACCGGCATGCAGGCGAAACAGCTGGGTAAACGCCGTGCCAAAGGAGCTCCAGCAAGTGTTCGACCTCGCTGACAAGGATGACCGCGTCCGAGTCGTTATCATGAGCGCAGAGCACACCGCCCCCGCGTATTGTGCTGGGGTACGACTTCTTCAGTGCAGACTTCGCCTTGTGTTCTAAACACCTCGCAGGCCGATATCTCAGGTGGATGGGATGTTCTCTGGGACCCGGAGGAAGAGAAGGAGGGGCCCCATGGTTCGTTGGCGCTGTTGCTTTTGGTGAAGAATATCTTACGCGTATTCAGCCCACAGAGATTCAGGCGGCAAAACCTCTCTGGTCATATATCGATGCCGCAAAATTACCATTGCCGCTGTCAACGGCCACGCTGTACGCATATATCCTCCGCCCCGCCCGCGTCACTACTAAACGGTATAATAGGCCGGGGTGGGTATGACCGCCATGCAATTGCCCTTCGATTTCCGCTTCGTATGGTCCGGAGCAAAGCTGACCTTTCCTTTCCTGCGCCGCGGAATCATACCTGAAGGCGCGTCTATAATCCCCCTCGCACATCCCGGGGTATGCTAATATCCCACCAGCAACGTCGAGCTACCTGCTCCCCCGCCTCATCGGTCATTCGCGCGCGAACTCCCTCCTTCTCACCGGCGCCACATTCACTGCAGACTCGCCTATCGTGGCGGAACTCTACCACAAGATCCTTCCAACGCGCGAGGAGGTGTTCCCCGCCGCCCTCGCCTTCGCGAAAGAGCTCGCAGCGACCACCTCGCAGGTCTCCGTCGCTGTCGCCAAGGGCCTGCTCCAACACCCCGGTGATTCTGCGGAAGAGAACCACCTGATTGACTCGCGCGCAATGCGGTCCTTGGGCGGAACGGCGGATGGCGCGGAGGGCATCCAGTCGTTCAGGGAGAAGCGCGAGCCGAAGTTTACTGGTACCCTGTCCAAGGATTTGGGAGCGTGGTATCCTTGGGTAAGTGATGTCCCGACGGCCTGTTTTTGTGCTCAACTTTCCTTTAGTGGCGCGACGTAAACACAAAGCATCGCAATGCCAAGTTGTAAGACAGATCATGTTAGGACCCTTGTACAATAACATCATGATTCCCTTGAATGGATCATTCCTCACCATTTTGACCTCGAAAAGACCTCGAAAAGACCCATGCTTTTCTTCAAGCTTCACACCTCCCATCACAAGCATCATTTCCCGCAGATAGCTTATGAACCCTCGATTCTTCAAATGTAAGACCTCAACTTCTCGAATTGTGGATACCATGCTGATCCGGCCGTATTCTAAGAATCAGCGTTCTCGTGATAATTTCGGCTGGAATCCTCCCAACGTCTCCCGCTTCGGACTTGATTATAATACCAACCTCTCTAACACCACAAGCTGTCGCGGGAAAAACGGTACATTCGCGTTCTCGCCGCGGCAAGGACTTCTCCAGGATCTCCACCTTGAACCAAACTTGAACGCCACATGTGCGAAGTGGTCACGTTACGTGTGAACAAGTCGCGTCATCCCGGCGCGTCTTACCTCGGCGATTGCGCGATCCGCTATGAGGGCCATATAAAGGTTAGTCATCGCACTTCTTTCTCGCACACATTAACAATGGCCCCCGTCGCGACTAACGAGCAAGTTAACACTACAGAGCCGCCAACCAATATCGAGCGGATAGAATCGCTCAAAAAAGAGGCCCAAGTCTTCAACCCGTTCTACTCGCCCTCCATCGGGGACGATGGCGACGATAAGTACGAATTTGCGCAATTCAAGGTTCACATACTCGACACCTCCCCCTCGCGGTTCACTGATTGCCCCCCAGCCGTCGTTTCCGAAGCTGTCGTGGGAGCCGTTGAAGGAGGTCCCGTTCAGCGACCGCGGGCTCGTCGCAGACCCAGCCAAGAAGAGCCTGTTGAGCGGCGCACAGAAAGTCAGGCACCTCACTCCCGCGATTGGAACTGAGCTGCTGGGGATCGACCTCCGCCAGCTTTCCGACGCACAAAAAGACGAGCTGTACGCGGTCTGCGACTCTCTCCCTACTCCTCTTGATGTGTTTCCGCAGGGTCCTTCTCGTTGCGGAACGCGGAGTTGTCTGTAGGTGCACCCTGTAATGAATTAGACCACATGCTAATCAGGATGCGTTAGTCTTCCGCGACCAGGAAATCGACATCCACGGACAACTGGACCTTGCGAGCCACTTTGGACCGCTTCACAAGCACGCAACCACCCCCATCCCGAGGAATGGGCTGGAACACGTTCATGGTAATATCCCTCATTTTTGAGGGCGCGCGTTCTCATATAGCTTTATAGTTGTGTACAACGACTCGTCCCGCCGCCCGGACCCCGCGTCCTTCTCCAAGCTGGAGTTATGGCACACTGATGTATGTTTCTAATCTGAAAGCAAGACTGAATACCCACAGCGTCCCCACAGGTATCCTACGAGATCCAACCCCCAAGCACCACCTCGCTCAAGATCCTTACTGGTCCTGAGTACGGCGGCGATACTATCTGGAGCTCAGGGTAAGCCGCATGATTGCAGTAAAAGCCGCCACCTGACGATATCTATCTTCTCTTCAGCTACGCCCTGTACTCATCCTTCAGCCCTGGGTTCCAGAAATACCTGGAGGGCTTGAGCGCCGTGCACAGCGCCGTCGCGCAGGCCGAGGGGGCGCGAGCCGCAGGGCTGCCCGTCCGCCGTCAGGAAATCGAGACCATCCACCCCGTGGTGCGCGTGCACCCGGCCACCGGCTTCAAGAGCGTCTACGTCAATCCCGGTCCGTACATACGTGCCGTTTCGTGAACGGCCCGCTAAACTTAGTGCCAGGCTTCACGCGGCGCATTGTCGGCGTCCCGAAGGCGGAGTCGGACGCGATTCTCTCCCTGCTCTTCCATCAGATCAGCGAGAACCCTGACTTCCAAGTGCGCTTCAAGTGGGAGAAGAACTCGATCGCGTTTTGGGTATGTCTTTCGTTTCTTGCCGGACAGCGAATATGCTAATGCTATCTGATCCATAGGATAACCGGGTATGTCGCCAACGCCAACGCGTGCTTGAATGAAGGCACTGACACTGTCTAGGTCGTGACCCATTCCGCCACCTTCGACTTCTGGCCCGCGACGCGGCATGCGCTGCGCGCCACGCCGCACGGTGAAAAGCCGACGTCTGTGGCGGACTACGAGAAGCAGACCGGGAAAGTTGCCAAAGACAGGCAGCTGGAGATCTGGAGGCAGCAGGGCCTGGACGTGACGGGCAGCGGCGCGGGTCCGACCAAGGCGCGCGGATACAACGACTGAAGACGGGCCTCTTATACAAGTATGTGGAAATGTATCAATATGTTGACATTCGAGTCGATGTAAATCAAATGTAAATTCATTGCCAGAGGTCCCTTTCGGCAAGTTCGGTTGTGGGCTCGGTTGTGCCCTAAAGATTGAGCTACCTCAGCTTCAGCATCCTCATATGGTACTTGTAATCTAGATAAACGCCGGAGTCGAACCGACAACCTTTGCGGATCATACGGGAAAAAAACACCAGAGAAAAGGGAGTTCCGGAACTTTCCGTAGCGATCAGCGGCACCGTCCGGCTGATGTTGAACCAGCGCCACCAGCCACGCAAACGGTACTACGCATCGCATCGACCGTCAGGACCACAAACACAACGTCCCTCGCAGCGGGTTCCGATCACAAATCCCGTCCTCGCATGCTGGGCTGTCCCAAGGCTGGCCAGAAAGTCCGTGGCTTCAATCTGTTGGGCTTCAAGCTTGAAGTCGGCTTCCGAGCGTGGGCCTAGTACTGTCATGGTGAGTTGCCTGTGGGTTGATGCGCTGCCTTCTCGCTCACCCCCACTTTCTTCCTCGGAGTTCATCAGAGAAGAGACGGGAGTGCCACCATATTTTAACGAAAGCTTGCGCGCCGAATGCTGGATCTCAACTTCTTGAGCTCTTTGTGACTGTAAAATCATGCCCATGGGCCAGAGGATCCCACACGGTGATGCAACATCCTCTGTCTCCGGCCGGTGCATCGAATTCAGCTCTCAGCTCGGCACGTCGGACTCGGAGGTCCGTCACCCTTTCAAAAACCCAACAATGACTTTTTATGAACCTAACACAACTCAAAAGCAAATAAACTAACTAGTAACTAAGAAACCACGAATTAGGACGATGGAAGTGCGCCGTCACTAAACAGGCGAGCAGCTGATCGAGCTGGTGAGGTCGTTGAAGTTCTGGTTGGAGGCAATTCCGTGCGCGTTGAACATGTCCCACGTCCCGCCCGTGAGCACCGCGACGTCGTGACTGTTGACCCCGCCGTTCAAGCAACCAAAGTCCCTGCCAGGCCGTTTAGCTCCGTCAAATACTAGGCCGCTACAACTCACTCGAAGAACGTGCACACGAATCCGCCAGGGACCTGCGCG
The DNA here is from genome assembly GCA_029204335.1 of Mycena vulgaris. Classification (NCBI taxonomy): domain Eukaryota; kingdom Fungi; phylum Basidiomycota; class Agaricomycetes; order Agaricales; family Mycenaceae; genus Mycena; species Mycena vulgaris. The sequence goes on from JARGYA010000035.1 coordinate 702,335, forward strand.
TTGGAGATCTCCTTGTTGAGGAAGCTGAGCCCGCCGGTGAGGTTGATACACGCGGCGGAGACGACGGGGATATCGACGCAGCCGTTGCGCGGGGTGATAGAGCCCGAGCAGACCGTAATGATCGGGGCCGCGAGCTGTCGAGTCAGTCAACGATATGTACGGCCACAACAGATAGCTGGCCTACCGGGGCGGGTTTGACCGCCGAGGAAGGAGTCGGTGTCGCGGAGGACACAGCGACGAAGGCAAGGGCGGTGAGGATGGCTTTGGCAGAGAACATCTCGGTGGTCGGTGGTTGAAGTCTGTTTAACTGGGTACTGGGTGAAACTCAACTCAGCATTTATAGGGAATTGCACACAGAATTCGAACCGTGCAACCTCTCTGGGTTGAGGTGACGATCAAGTCAGAGTTCAGGTATGACACCGGGGATTTTGAATCTCCCAGAACATGGAAGAGACAGTTCTTCTCTCGACCTGCATATGGACCGCGCAGCTCGGAGACAACCTCCTCGGCATCCGACGGCAAAATGAATATTCGCACGTCCATTCGTCGCGGAACTTGTTGACCTCCGACGTGCTACGGTGACGGCGAACTTATTCCCTCCGAGACACCGCTCGTACCTCGTTCAGGTTTGTGATCTTCCTTTCTTGGGCTCTCGCGGAGAACTACAATTTCCGAATCTGGGCCGGAAGCTGTCTATTCAATCGAGTTCGATGTCAACGCGCGCTGACTTTCCCGTTCAGTTCAGAACAAGCGGAATGATTGGTTGAATGGATTACCATCATCAAGAGCCCGAGGATTACTCAAATCGCTGGACTTCGAGCAGTCCGGCACTCGCGAATGACAACTTCAACTTTTCAACCCGGGGAAATTCTGACCTTCTCTGTCGCGCCTTCCCCGACGGCTCTCCCGTAACATCGGAAACTTGTGTAATTGGCGCGCGTCTGGTGAATGGAACTTGCGTTGAGGAGTAACAGTTGCAGTGAAGGACAACCCGAGTTCTGAACTTCTAATGATATCGAGTCTGCGGGTATGGCCCGCGGACGACAAAAGAAAATCCCGCTTACTCTAAAACACGGCAGTGTGGACAACAACACCCCTCGGCCCCTTCGTCTGGACCGGGACTTCAAGATAAAGGTGTAAACGTTGCATATGGCCTCCAGTGAGCTCTCCAGTGCGGGCGGAAACTGACGAACCTTGGGCCGGGGTTTCAATCCGAGTCCTAGACTGCCATCGCCTTCGTGATCAGCGCGTGGTGGGTCCACCTTACTTCAATTAGTCATGGTGCATTTAGTTTCTGACACCTAACTCACGGGCTATTACATCCTTCTTCTCCTTCTCTCCCACAATCACCATGCTCTCGTCGTCTGCCTCCGAGGGCTCAAGTCTCAATTCAAACGTCGGTGTGCGGAGGATGTTTAACTCGACCCATCCTTGGTAAAACTTGTAATGAATTTGTTGTGGGAAGAGGGCGAGGTCAAGGACCACTTCGCAGCGAAGGATTGGAAAAAACTCGGAAATGCGGTTTCGAAGAAAAGTTCCCTACGACACCCGACGCTCTACTTATCATCGTCGACGTATTCTCATTTACCGCCCTAGCTCTCCCTGCCATTCACCGATGGCATAAACATTTATCAGGACTTCTTCGAGGATGCCGGTGTTATTTTGGATCTCAAAAAGGACCTCGACCTACTATCTGGTCAGGAGGATATGACCTCGACATCAGAGAAGCAAGCCGCAACGGCGCTTCTCGACAACGCGCTCTGGACGGGGGTGCAGAAACATGTGGTCGTACAAGTGAGGGTTAACACAGCTTTTCCTTATTTCCCCTTGACATCATCTTGTTAGAATGAAACCAGAGGTCGAACAATCATTGACCTAGTGCTCGTCGCCGCCATCGAGATGGCCCAAGATGAAGTCGCATCCAACGACTTTGTAGACAAAAGCCTCAGCAAACGGCATGGTTTCGACGTCGACGACAAAAAGAAGTATCCCGGTGTCCAGAGCTGGATTCTGCTTTACCAAGAAGTGAACATCCCCGACCAGGATTTGAAGGTCGGGCTAAGCTGTCATGGGATTTTAAACTACATGGTGGCGATCGTCCCCAAGAAAATGTGTACGTCGGCTTCGGCTACAGTTATGTTCTCGTTCTTACACCGAATGTATCTACAGTTATACCGAATCGACTCGGAGGTTTGTACGAATACTTCAATCTAGGGTAACCGATACTCATATGTTGTTTGTAGGCAAGACCAAACTCGTCGGAACAGGCATCTCTGGACTCCTGTCGCCTGAAAGGATTGCCAAAAGCATAGCCTACATCCAAGAGGCCAAGTCACTCACGACCATGGAGTCCATCGAGGCCGAGGCGCAGGTCATCGTGCAAGAGGCCACAATATGCAGGTTCACGTGCGCATCATACACGTTTAATTTGGCTCGCACCTCCTCACCAGCCTCAGAAAAAGATCAACCGTAATTAACGTGCTGACGAACGGGATCTTCTGGACGTTCTACATTATCTCCAAGATCCCCAAACCCCGGGAAGGTGAAAAGCGGGAGAAACTGTTCAGATATTCACAAACGCGCACGTTGAGTGTCGTAGATCCGCAGGATCTGGCGATCATCTTGAGGCTTCTGAAAGCGGCGGTTTGTCTCTCGTATTCTTGTTCTCGACTCCTTCTGATATCACAAGTAGATCCTCTTCTCTCCAGAGGAGTTCGCATCTGGCCGAAACGGGTACGAGGGTCGTAGGGTGAGGGCCGGTCCAGTGGGGACTAATACCTGCAATCTTAGCCGACAAATGACATTTCAAGTAACAGACCAGATGGTCCGCCGTGTATATGATCATACGCCCAAAGTATTGTAAATAGTAGCGAAAGAAACCCCGAATCAGGACGACGGAAGTGCGCCGAGTGTGCGCCCTCACTAAACAGGCGAGCAGGTAATTGAACTCGTGAGGTCGTTGAAGTTCTGGGTTCCTGCAATTCCGGGCACGTTGAACATGTCCCACGTCCCGCCCGTGAGCACCGCGACGTCGTGACTGTTGACCCCGCCGTTCAAGCAACCAAAGTCCCTGCCAGGCCGTTTAGCTCCGTCAAATACTAGGCCGCCACAACTCACTCGAAGAACGTGCACACGAATCCGCCAGGGACCTGCGCGTTGGAGATCTCCTTGTCGAGGCAGCTGAGCTTGCCGGTGAGGTTGACGCATGCGTCGGAGACGACGGGGATCGGGATACAGCCGTTGGGCGGGGTGATAGAGCCCGAGCAGACCGTAATGATCGGGGCCGCGAGCTGTCGATTCAGTCAACGATATGTATGGCCACAATAGATAGCTGGCTCACGGGAGCGGATTTGATCGCTGCGGAGGAGGCCGATGTCGCGGAGGACACAGCGACGACGGTAAGGGCAGTGAGGATGGCTTTGGCAGTGAACATCTCGGTGGTTGGAGTCTGTTCAACCGGGTACTAGGTGAAATTCAACCCAGCATTTATTGGGAATTGAACACAGAATTCGAACCGTGCAACCTCTCTGGGTTGAGGTGACGATCAAGTCAGAGTTCAGGTATGACACCGGGGATTTTGAACCGCCAAAACATGGAGGAGACAATTCTTCTCCCGACCTACATATGGACCGCGCAGCTCGGAGACACAACCCTCCTCGGCATCCGACGGCAAAATAAATATTTGCACGTCCATTCGTCGCGGAACTTGTTGACCTCCGACGCGGCATGGTAAAGGTGAATTGATTCCTTCTAGACACCGGCTCTCACCTCGTTTAGGTTGGGGTTCTCCGAGAGCAGCACTTTCCGGGAAAAGATTTTATCCGGCCTTCGATGTCAACGCTCGCTAACCTTCCTGTTCAGTCCAGAGCAGGCTGGATGATTGGTTGAATGTATTTCGATCCCGAATTTTTCGAGTCGCTGGCACTGGATTTCGAAGTTGAAATTCAAACAGTCCGGCGCTCGCAAATGTCAACTTTTCAACTTAAGAAGTTCATCTGACCTTCTCTGTCGCGCTTTTCTCGAAGCTCCTCCTACAACGACATCGGAATAAATCATGTGCAAGAAGGGACACAACCTAAGGTTGAAGAGACGAATAAGGGATGCCTTCTAGAGACACTAATTAGAGATGATGTCTTCAACCAACCTTCAGCCTGAATATCATTTTTGTCCCAGTCTGGGAGAGATATTCCCAGCGACAATCAAACTTGCTATCGGCATCCGTTGACTTCCAACTAGCGAGAACGAGACATTGTGGCAGTTACGGTGCTGGCCGTAGATAGGGGTCACGGTAACTAGCGTTGGGCTCCGGAGGCTGAGCTTTCAATCTTCATGTTTCACTGAGAGACGGGTGGAGGTTGCCAATGCCAACTTGTCGACGACCGTCACAGCACTACTGACTCTGGGAGGCTATGAAGTATCGAGTCAGAGTAGATCGAGTCAGATTTGAAGTTAAATAGAAGAGCGACCAACGAGTACACAGTTTCGTTATAGCGTCTGTCCAGAGACCACCTGCAAACGATCACAATGGCGACAAGCCTCGGCGAGCGCATGAAAAGTTACGAGGCAGCCACAGACCAGCAGCTCCCCGCGAACCAGCCCGCCCTCATCCGCATCGACGGCCACGGCTTCTCTAAATTCACCAAAGGATTCGACAAGCCGTTCGATGAGCGCATCCACACTGCGATGGCGCAGACCGCGGAGGACCTGCTCGCCTACTTCTCCGACGCGAGCCTCGCGTACACGCAGTCCGACGAGCTCACGCTCGTGTTCCCCTCCGCGTGCCGCGCATTCAACGGCCGCGTCGCGAAGCTCGCGAGCCTCGCCGCCGGATACGCCTCCGTGCGCTTCAACCATCACCTCGCCGCCGCGGGCGCCCCCGCGCATAAGCAGGGCATCGCGCACTTTGACGCGCGTGCGTTCGCGGTGCCCGACGCGGCGGAGGCACTGAACAACCTTATCTGGCGCGCCAAGATCGACTGCCGGCGGAACAGCATCTCCGCGTTCGGGCGCGGGTTCTACAGCGCCAGAGAGATGACCGGGCTGAGCTCGGACGCTGTGGTGGAGAAGGTGTTGGCAGAGAAGAACGTCGATTTCTGGACGAGCACGCCGAGCTGGGCGCGGAATGGGACGACGGTCAAGAGGGAGCTGTATGAAGGAACTGGGATCGATGGGTTGACCGGCGCAGAGGTCAAAATGACCAGAACACGCATGCGGTCAGAGGATATCCCGTGGTGGGAGTTCAACGAACGGAACTTGGCGCTTGTAACGGAGAGGTACTGGGACGGAGATCTTCCAGTCGAAACACATTGAATCTTGTATTACAGGGAAGATGTGTAATGTAAAATAGGTCTACATAGGGAGCGTCAGAGTGCGGGGATCCTTTCCGCAGCGTTCCGCTCGATATTTTCCACAGCGACCTTGGCGTCGGGATGATCAGACTCGGTAAAATGACTCGGGCGCTGCGGGCCGAGTCCCGAGGAACACCCAGGCTCATCCTGCAGCGACCGCAGGATAACATCCTTCTGCTGAGCGTGTAGCCCCAACGTGGCCCGCCATACCAATGTGGAGGAGTTGATCAGGCTTGTTCCCATGAGGTCATGCAACTGCTTCTGCGGCTTCGCTCCTGCTCACAAAGTCCCATAAATGATTGCAACGGACAGGCCGTGTATCAAGCAATCCTTTGAAGCTACTGGTATAGGTCCAGCGCTTGGCAGGACACTGGCAATGCTGATCCACGGAGCGCTTCATTCTAGATTTTTCATTTAAAACTTCTCTCGTCGGCATTTAATGGCAAATGCACCCAACCACCCGCGCCGATTTTCAGTGGTATGTCTAAGCAGCGCGACGCAGGAGTGGAATAGCACGCCCAATTACGTTGTTTTTTATGGAGGATCCTGCAATTGATTTGGTCCTCTAGACTCTAGCTCGCGCGACCCTCCTTCTATTTACTCAGGTCAGAGGTGTATACAACAGAGCATGTTGGTCCCTTGAACATATCCTGCGCCCCACTGGCAGGACCCAGTGACACTGGATTTTCGCGTGCGACCACCGGTCTGCCACCGTCATACCTTTTCGGGAGTTCTGCCGGAAAAGAAATCGCCAAGCATTCAAATCCTCCCCGAAATTGGCCCAAGTGGGCTTCGCCTGTTCACGGCGTCCATTTCCAACTCTTGGGCGGTGCGAAAGGCCCCTACTCGGCCAAAACCTAAGGTGGCCAGGCCTGGACAACGACAACACCCCGCCGCCCCTTATTCAACTCTGGACCGGGACTTCAAGACGGTGTAGTGTTATATATGGCCTCCAGCGCGGGCGCAAACTGACGAACGTTGCGCAGGTCCGGGTGGTTCGATCTGAGACTGTCACCTTCGTGCTAAAGAGTGGTAGGCCAGCAATTAAGCGCGTGGAAGCAAGCCTTTCGCATGGCTGAACCCCTTCAGTTGTAGCTTAAATGCATCCACAATTATCAGCGCCACTGAACGCATCTATCGATGATGTTATTTCAATTAGTCATGGTGCAGCTCCTTTAGTTTCTGACATCTAACTCAGGGGCTATTACATCCTTCCTCTCTTTCTCTCCCACAATCACCATGCTCTCGTCGTCTGCCTCAGAAGGCTCAAGTCTCAATTCAAAACGTCGATCGTCGGAGAACCTTGACGAACTGGACCCGTCCTTGCTGAAACGTTTTATGAACCTGTTGTGGGAGGAGCGTGAGGTCAAGGAGCACTTCGCGGAGAGGGAGTGGAAAAGATTAGGGAATACGGTTTCAAAGAAAAAACCTAAGGTACCCGGCGCTCTACTTATTTATCGTCGTCGACGTATTCTCATTTACCGCCCTAGTTGTCGTTACCCTTCACGGAGGCAATAAGTGTATATCAGGACCTCTTCGAGGATTCCGATGATATTTTGTATCTCAAAGAGGACCTCGACACTCGCACGGAGAAGGCAGCCTCCACATCAGAGGAGCAAGCCGCAACGGCGCTTCTCGACAACGCACTCTGGACCGGGGTGCAGGAACATGTGGTCGTACAAGTGAGGATTAACACAGCCTTTCCTTATCTCCCCTTGACATCATCTTGTTAGAATGAAACCAGAGGTCGAACAATCATTGACCTAGTGCTCATCGCCGCCATCGAGATAGCCCAAGATGAAGTCGCATCCAACGACTTCGTAGACAAAAGCCTCGGCCAACGGCATGGTTTCGATGTCGCCGACAAAAAGAAGTATCCCGGTGTCCAGAGCTGGCTTCTTCTACACCAAGAAGTCAAAATCCCCGACCAGGATTTGAAGGTCGGGCTAGCCTTCCACGGGGTTCTAGACTACATGGTGGCGGTCGTCCCCAAGGAAATGCGTGCGTCGGCTTTTGCTACAGTTATGTTCTCGTTCTCACACCGAATATATCTACAGTTATACCCACTCAAGGTTTGTACCAATCCTTCAACCAAGTGTACCCGATACTCATATCTTGTTTGTAGACAAGAGTAACTTCTTCGGAGCAGGCCTCTCTGCGCTCCTGTCGCCTCAACAATTTGCCAAAAGCATGGTCTACATCCAAGAGGCCAAGTCGCTCACGACCATGGAGTCCAACGAGGCCGAGGCGCAGGTCATCGTGCAAGGGGCCACAATGTGCAAGTTGACGTACGTACCATATATGCTCAATTTGATTAGCACCTCACCCGCCACAGAAACCGACCGAACGTCACCAACGTGCTGACGAACGGGCATTATTGGACATTCTACGTCATCTCAAAGAAGTCCAAGTCCAAGTTCCCGGGAGGAGACAAGCGGGAGAAATTGTTTAGATACTCAAAAACGCGGCCTTTGAATGTCCTACGGTCGGAGGATCTACCGATCATCCTGAGGCTTCTGAAAGCGGCGGTTTGTCTGTCGTATTCCCGTTCTCGACTCCTTCTGATATCACAAGTAGATCCTCTTCTCTCCAGAGGAGTTCGCATCTGTGGCCGAAACGGGACGAGTACCTCCAGTTGGACGCGGAATAAGACGATCGTCAAGAGGGGGCAGTTCGAGGGACTGAGCTCGAAGCGTTGACCGGCGGTCCGAGGATATCCCGTGGTGGTGGCGGAGGAGGAGGAGGTTAGTGGGAGTTCAATGAACGGAAACTAGCGCTTGTAATGGAGAGATACTGGGACGGAGATCCTCCAATGGAAATATATTGAGTATATACAGGGCAGATGTAGGAGCATGTGTGTAAAATAGATCTAGATACGAAGCGCAGAGTCAGAGTCGGATCTTTTCCGCTCAATATTCTCCACGTTCTCTACTCTGACCTTGGCGTCGGGATCGGTATCGGTATCGCGCAGCTCCCCAATGGGGGGTGCGCGCCGAGTTCCGATGAAGAGACGCCCCCCAGGCGCGTCCTGCAGTGACCGCAGAATAACGTCCTTCTCAAAGAGCAGCCCGATATCTTCGAGTGCGTAGCCAGTCGTCTCGGGCAGACAGAGCCACGCCCAGAAGGCCATGCAGATGCAGCAGAGGCCAAACAGCAGGAACGTCCCGTACCCGATCTCGTTGAGCATGATGGGCGTAAGCTTCGAGATGGTAAAGGAGAAGAGCCTGTTAGCGCGGAACATTAGCGGGGGCCAAAGGTGTTGGCAGGCGCGCGCACCAGTTTATGCCGACGGCGACGGACATGGCGGCCCCGCGCAGATGATTTGGCGTCACCTCCCCAGCGACTACCCATGGAAGCGGCCCCCAACCGAGGCAATAGAACACCGCGTAGAGGTAGACCGCAACGATTGAGACGTAGCTCGCGGGCACGATGCTATTCGAGGGGTGGATCCCAGTGTACCCCGCGAGCCACAGCATCATTGCGCCCTGCCCAACGCCGCCGATGATGAGGCAGTTCTTGCGCCCAATGCCCTCGACTGCGAACGCAAGCACGAGCGCCACCGAGACGACCTTGACGACACCATAGACGCCTGTGTGAAATCAGCAATCGCGATCACATGACGGGCGGTGGCAATGTACCCGTGGCAAGCAGGCCCGAGGTCGTCCCGCTGATCCCCAGCGACGCGAAGATCTGCGGGCTAAAGTAGTTGATTGCGTTCGTCCCCGTCCACTGCTGGAAGAACATCACGAGGGACGGGATCGCGCAGCGCAGCGCGATCGCGCGCGAGTCGGCCATGTGCGCGATCTGCTGGAAGACGGAGAGCTGCGTGCGGCCCGAAAAGTCGGCCTTGATCTCCTCGACAGTCGCAAGGACGGCCTTGTCGTCGGGGCTGGTGCGCGCAACAAATGCGAGGCTCCGCGCCGCGCGCTCGTAGTGCCCGTTTTCGACTAGGAAGCGGGGCGATTCAGGCTGGAACGGGACGAGTAGTACGAAGAGTACGCCGGGGATGACCCTGTGCAGATGAAAATTAGACGTCGATCGGCAAGTGGCAGGGCGGGGAGGCGCACTGGACGGCAAAAGGCACGCGCCACTGGAGGTCGGTCGGCGCGATGTCTTTCGATGCACTGTAATTCACCCAGACTGGGGCCGTTAGCTTGCGGAGAAAAAGGGGACCGGTTTGCACATACACGAGAGCATGATTCCAAGGTTATTCGCGAGCTGGATCATCCCGGTGCAGCGCCCGCGGATGGCGCGCGGCGTGCACTCGGAGACGTACGCCGGCACCAGCGCGCTCACCATCCCCACGCCAATCCCCGCGAAGAACCTGCGCCGCCATCGTCACCGTCAGCATACACTTGCGCAAAACGCGGGCCGCACGCACCGCGCAAAGTACAGCACGCTCAAGGCGCGCGCCTCGTTCGTGCCGAGGCCGACGACGGCCTGGATGACGCTCCCAATGATGTATATCAGCCCCGCGGCGATCATGCACGGCTTGCGGCCCCAGCGGTTCGAGAAGTACCCCACCCCCAGCGCGCCGAAGCTGTCTCCCCGTCAGCTGCGGTACTCCAACTCCAACTCGAACTCAGACAGACTCACAAACACCCGCCCTGCAAAATCGCGACGATGTTCCCGCTGAGCGCGGCCTTCTCCGCCGCGCTCATCGCGTTGATCCCGAAGTACCTGCGACGGATTAGCAGCGTTCCGCCCTTTGCTGTAATAGAGAATACACACGCTTTGAAGGCGGGGAGCGCGATCACGCCGCCTATGATCCCGATGTCGTAGCCAAAGAAGACGCTCCCCATCGCCGCGGACAGCGCGAGAAAGTACGCATTGCGATAGCGCACGATGTCCTCCAGCTGCGTCTTTATCGTCATTTCGATGCTCGACTGTCCAGTCGCAGAAGAGGCCGAGGTTCGAGTCGTGAAGTAGCACAAGCGTCCGTTGTTGAATCCGTTAGGCGTGCAAGTCGTGCCACCGTCGCAGAAAAACGGGGGGTAAAGTGAGTCGCACAAAGGCCGTCCTTGGCGGACACCACATCGCGCGCTCTCTTATAGTCCGGCAGTCGGCGCTGGAGGCGGAGCTAGGCGGAGACGAAAACAGCTGACCGTGCCGCCAAATTACATCTGCCGCCCCTTTGCCGCCCCGGCCCGGGGCCGCGTGTTTGCGCCTATGTTCCGCCCGACAGTCGAGAGTAATATTAAACTTCCCGCCCTCCCCTCCAATTTTTTTACCAATCCCACAACCCATTCAATCAAAACACCCATTCATTCAATAAAAACAATCGAAAAAAAAGAAAAGCACGTAGTACGTATATAGGAGCGAAGAAGTGCCAACTACATCCTACATCCTACATCCTAGAAGTAGAAGTAGAGCAAGAGCAAGACTAGCAGAAAAGAAAAGAAAAGAGTAAGCAGGCATGCACAGCGGCGTGACGTGCGGGTCCGACCAAGGCGCGAGGATACAATAACTGAAGACGGGCCTCTTATACTGCACAAGTATGTGGAAATGTATCAGCTGAGTATGTTGACATTCGAGTCGAGATGTAAATCAAATGTAAATTCATTGCCTCATAGCAGAGGTCCCTTTCGGCAAGTTCGGTTGTGTCAATGGGCTCGCTTATGCCATAAAATTGAGCTACCTCAGCTTCAGCATCTTCATATGGTACTTGTAATCTAGACAAACGCCGGAGTCGAACCGACAACATTTGCAGACTATACGGAAAAAAAACACCAGAGAAAAGGGAGTGCCGGAACTTTCCGTAGCGATCAGCGGCACCGTCCGGTTGATGTTGAACCAGCGCCACCAGTACTACGCATCGCGTCGACCGTCAGGACCACAAGCACAACGTCTCTCGCGGCGAGTTCCGATCACAAATCCCGTCCTCGCATGCTGGGCTGTCCCAAGGCTGGCCAGACAGTCCGTGGCTTCAAGCTTGAAGTCGGCTTCCGAGCGTGGGCCTAGTACTGTCATGGTGGGTTGCCTGTGGGTTGATGCGCTGCCTTCTCGCTCACCCCCACTTTCTTCCTCGGAGTTCAACAGAGAAGAGACGGGAGTGCCAACGAAAGCTTGCGCGCCGAATGCTGGATCTCAACCCCCTGGGCTCTTTGTGGCTGTAAAATCATGCCCATGGGCCAGAGGATCCCACACGGCGATGCAACATGCTCTGTCTCCGGCCGGTGCATCAAATTCAGCCCTCAGCTCTGCACGTCGGACTCGGAGGTCCGTCACCCTTTCAAAAACCTAACAATGATTTTTTATGAACCTAACACAACTCAAAACCAAGTAAACCAACTAGTAACTAAGAAACAACGAATCAGGACGACCGGAAGGGCGCCCGAGTGTGCGCGCTCTCACTAAACAGGCGAGCAGCTGATCGAGCTGGTGAGGTCGTTAAAGTTCTGGGTTCCTGCAATTCCTTGCACGTGGAACATGTCCCACGTCCCGCCCGTGAGCACCGCGACGTCGTGACTGTTGACCCCGCCGTTCAAGCAACCAAAGTCCCTGCCAGGCCGTTTAGCTCCGTCAAATACTAGGTCGACACAACTCACTCGAAGAACGTGCACACGAATCCGCCAGGGACCTGCACGTTGGAGATCTCTTTGTCGAGGAAACTGAGCCCGCCGGTGAGGTTGATGCACGTGTCGGAGACGACGGGGATGTCGACGCAGCCGTTGCGCGGGCTGATAGAGCCCGAGCAGACCGTAATGATCGGGGCCGCGAGCTTTCGAGTCAGTCAACGATATGTACGGCCACAACAGATAGCTGGCCTACCGGGGCGGGTTTGACCGCCGAGGAAGGAGTCGGTGTCGCGGAGGACACAGCGACGAAGGCAAGGGCGGTGAGGATGGCTTTGGCAGAGAACATCTCGGTGGTTGGAGTCTGTTTAACTGGGTACTAGGTGAAACTCAACCCAGCATTTATAGGGAATTGAACACAGAATTCGAACCATGCAACCTCTCTGGGTTGAGGTGGCGATCAAGTCAGAGTTCAGGTATGACACCGGGGATTTTGAATCTCCCAGAACATGGAAGAGACAGTTCTTCTCTCGACCTGCATATGGACCGCGCAGCTCGGAGACAACCCTCCTCGGCATCCGACGGCAAAATAAATATTCGCACGTCCATTCGTCGCGGAACTTGTTGACCTCCGATGTGCTATGGTAACGGCGAACTTATTCCTCCCTAGACACCGCTCGCACCTCGTTCAGGTTTGTGATCTTCCTTTCTTGGGCTCTCGGAGAACTACAATTTCCGAATCTGGGCCGGAAGCTGTCTATTCAGTCGAGTTCGATGTCAACGCGCGCTGACTTTCCTGTTCAGTTCAAAACAAGCGGAATGATTGGTTGAATGGATTATCATCATCAAGAGCCCGAGGATTACTCAAATCGCTGGGCTTCGCGCAACAACTTCAACCTGTCAACTCGAGCGAATTCGAGTCATCCGACCTTCTCTGTCGCGACGGTTCCCCTATAACATCGGAAACTTGTGTAATTGACGTGCGTCTTTTAATTCGTGGATGCACCTTGCCTTGAGGACCAATACTTGCAGGGAAGGACTTGAATTTTCTGAAAGAGAATACTTGGGCGAGTCTGCTCCCGCGCCCCAACTTTCTATCATTTCCGTTTTGGGATGTCCAGTCACTCGCTTTCTTTTGCTTCGCTATTGCTCGAATGCCAAAACGAAGAATCTCAGACACCGAGGAGGCCAGCGACATCGAGGACCTCATGTCCGAAGCGGGGCTCACCCCCGCCGTCCTCGCAGCCCTAAAAACGCACCCCGTCGCCTCATCCACCAAGCTCCTCGCCCACCTCGCCAACGAACTTAAAATCAAAGACAGCGCTTTGAAACGCACGCGCGTCGCGCTCCCCTCCTCCGACGCAAATATAACCTGGAGCCAAGTGGCGGACCATTTCGCGAGTTTACGTGGCATGCGCACGGGCACGTTCAGCGCGCTCGCGTTCCGCGCGATCCCGGACGTGACGGCGTGCGGCCTCCCGCCGGGCGTGCAGCGTAAGCTGTGGGTGCGGACGTGGGGCGCGATGGACGTGTATGCGGAATAATACATAAATTCAAGTCACGACAAATCCAGCATTTCATGAAATCTCTCGAGTTCATCGCATGTGAGTCCATCGCACTTATGGCCCAAGCCGGAGTATGCGTAATCGATGATGCGTACTTGCCCCGTCGACGATACAACTAAGTTGCGCGGCTCGAGGTCATGGTGAATGACCCCACTCGCATGGATTGACCGAGCGTGCTGCCAAATCATTTCCCTAACCATGTTTAAGCTCCAGACCTTCAGCTCTACATCTGCAAAATGCTCACCTTTGCTGAATGGAAAGTAACCCAACCTCCGCGACCGAGCATCCGCAGTCCTCCAACACAAGGACATGCCACCCTTGACCCTCAAAGAACCCCACGAAACGAGGAAGCGCACTGCCTTGGAGGGAGGCTAAATGCTCGTAAATGTTTGCCTCGTTGTGCAAATCCCCCCCCTCCTTTCCAACCCGGAGGTATGGCCTTAATGACGAAAGGCAATCCGCCAGTGGTGACCTTGAGGACAATGCCGGTGGCACCAATGAAAGGGGCTTTGTGGGCGTGTAGGATGGGGGCGCCAAGGGATGGTTGTGAGGGTGGGAGGACCGTATAGGTCTTCTCGACGAGCCCTGCTGATATTTGGGTCGACTGTGAGAGTGGGGTGAGGAGAGACGGTGAGTCTGGTGGAGGGGAACGTGAATTTGACGCGATTCGTGTGACGAATATCTCTGTCGGCTCATAGCCTGGCAAGACAAACTGGATATTGAGATGCTGACGGCGGTTAGCTCGGCATATGGTATGAGCGATCATTGAACTCACAAAGTTGCTCCCTATCGCATTCAACTCCGTCGTTAGTTCCTCCTCCACACCCTCGCTCCCGTGTTCTGGGATGCGGGACAAATGTTCCTGCAACAGTCTCCCATTGAACCGTGGGAGAATCTGGTTGTCGCTTGGCGCCGGGACAGGGATGGCCAAAGGGCCCAGGTCAACCAATGGGTTGTTGCCTGGGACCAGCGAACATGGCCACGGCGATCTATGTTAGAATGAACATCGGATGGGCAATTTAAGCGTGTTCTAATACCTTATATAATATTGCCCGCCCGTGTTCTTCAGTGCCTCTAAACTTCAGCTTGCGGCCTTGTTGGCTGGAAGCGAGATTGATGATGGTTGAGACATGATGCCCGAATACTCGCCATTCCTTATCCTCCTATATGAGGACGGGGATCTTGCCAATGGATATCTCCTTGTCTGGGTTTTGGTCGACCAGGGACTCGATCTGATCTTTGATCTCGACTCGAGTACCGTAGCTTGCGAACAACACGTTCGATACATCTCGGAGCACCCCTGTGGCTATGCGACCAACGTCGCCTTCGCTGTAGATGGTCGTTTCCTTAAAGTAGGTGTATTCAAGGCTGGCTATTAGACTGGCGTGGGTTTCGCAGAATTTCGATACGGCGTCGAGATTCACAGTGTTGTTGGCGATGTCCTTGGTCAGGGTAGAAGCAAGGGCTCCCCGGAAATTTTCCCGAAGATCCGGTGTGTGCACTATGAATGCGGGGAGGCGGTCAAGAGTCGGAGTGAGAGGAGGGCTGTAGGGCGCGGTGCTCAAGGTGTTTGTGCAGTCCGTTTTCGCTGGGGTATACTTGTAGATCTTCCCTAGCTTGTCCATGAGGTTTTGGCCGGGCGATGCCATCGTCAACGTTGGTGGTTAAATCAGGGGCAACTTGAGTGATATTGCCGCATTAGGAAGTCAGCCCCTACACGAGGCTCGCAGTTCTATTAGGAAATGGGAGGTCTAGACCGTCGCAGTCCCGCGGATCCGTTTTGGGATGTGTAGTCACGTGGCCCTCACCCCTTTCTTCAACTTTCGTCTCAGCTTCACCTCGCCACTGCTCGAATGCCAAAACGAAGAATCTCAGAGACCGAAGAGGACAGCGACATCGAAGGCCTCATGTTCGAAGCGGGGCTCACCCCCTTCGTCCTCGCAGCCCTAAAAGCGCACCCCGTCGCCTCATCCACCAAGTTCCTCGCCCACCTCGCCAACGAGCTCAAAATCAAAGACACCACGCTGAAACGCGTGCTCCCCTCCTGCTCCTCCTCAGAAATGATAACCTGGAGCCGGGTTGCCGCGCATTTCGCGAGTTTACGGGGCATGCGCACGGGCGCGGGCACGTTCAGCGCGCTCGCGTTCCGCGCGATCCCGGGCGTGGCGGCGTGCGGCCTCCCGCCGGGCGTGCAGCGGAAGCTGTGGGTGCGGGCGTGGGGCGCGATGGACGTGTATGCGGAGCCGACGGAACGGGTGTTGGAGGCGCCCCGACTCCGGCTGCTCGAGATCGCACGTCTGTTCTATCGGTTTGATGCCTGGGCTTACTTGTTTTGTTTTGTCATAGTACCTCGTCCCCATCCTCGCGCTCTTCGCGGGAAGGGTGGAGGACTTGCCGGAGAGGGATATGCCGGAGACGGAGTTGGCGTCGGGGGGGTCTGTGGCGCACCAGGTTTGCTGTCGATGATGAATGCAAGACGATTCGTTAATTTGTTAATTTTGTTCCCGGTCTTCACAGGTCTTTATCGTCGGCAAAATCCTCTTCTTCGTCATCGAGCTCGCCACCCCCGCCCAACCCATCGAGAACAGCGTCGCACAGCTCTTCGCCGCGCTCTTCTGTGCGCATCCATCCCTTTCATCATCATCCATCTCTCCCTCCACTCACCATGCAGCTGCTCGCAGCGGCGTCGAAGATGAATAGGAACAGGGCCGCGGGGTTCGAGGCCCTCACCGTGTACGGCCTCCTAACGGACATGGGGGCATTCCATTTCTACGCCTTCGACCCGACCTCGGAGACGTTTTACCGGGACCGCAAGGTCGTCGTGGGGCGGGTGCGGGGGGACTTTTTGTATGATATGATGGCGGGTGCGGACCTGCTCCCCCTGCATGGTTGTTGCGCCGCACGCTCATTATCAATGCGCTTCAGTCGCGGACAAGATCTTCAGCCTCGTGCTGCAGGGGTACGTCGATACGCTGAAGGCCGCTGTACCGCGTCGTCCAACCCTCTGGTATTGGTATTTATTATACCGCTCCGCCCGGCGCCTTGGTGTACTTATGAATCCCGGACAGCCGACGAGGCGATGTGCATCCCGGGGCGCGTGGGAGCGCGCGTTGGAGTACGCGTTGGCCGCGCAGACCAAACTGGCGGAATTCAGCATCAGCATCAGCAGCGATGCGGCCGCGGCAGAGGAGGGCCTGCGGCTGCTCGCGTGCAGCGTGGGGTTCGTGGGGCGGACGACGGAGATGACGGGCGCGCGCGATGTTCCGGGGGAGAGCGAGCTGGAGGGGATGGCGGCGGAGGCGGTTGCGCGGAGGTGGGCGGAGGGAAGGGGCTGAAACTGGAGCTGGGCGTGCCCGCGCCATCGTCCGATGCATGATGGTGACTCGGAGCCCCGCTTGTTCGCGCGGGGGACTTTGCCGTACAGCTTCATAATATTAAGTGTACCTTACATCTTCACATTACTGTATCTTCATATAATGATACTATACTCCAGACTCCACCGAGTAGACAGACAGTGCTAGGCGGACCGGGGGACGTCCGTGTCCGTGTCCGTGCCGCGCATCGGGGTGTGTTGGAAGTGGAAGTGGAAGTGGAGGCGCCTGTGGTGCCGGACGCGACGCGAGACGCGGTTGCGGGCGTCTACCCGTTAGACAGGCGGGCGCTAAAGCGATTGTAGTTGCCTGAACGGGACGCGGGCGGAGTGGGGGTGGTGCTGTTTGGCTTTTGGCGCCGCGGTTTTGGCGCCGTGGGTTTCCGGGCGTTGTGGTTTTTCGGTCTTGGGGCTGGGGCTTTGGTGTCTGGCTTGGTCTTCAGGCTGAGGACCGGGGTCGGAGTCTTCCTTCACGTTGACGAATACGGCTCCGCAAGTTGACGAGCACGGCTGCCCAAGGTGACGAGGGTTACATATGTAGGTCGGCGCTAAGGTGGGGATGGCGATGCCGAGGAATCGCCGGTGTTTGAGATGACGGTTTGGTGGCCTGATGCAGCCTGATGCACGCTAAGTTTTCAGGTGGCCCCTTCACGTTGATAGCTTGTTGGCTCCGCAAGTTGACGGGACATAGGTCGGCGCCAAGGTGGCGATGGCGATGCCTAGTCTCTCTTGACAAACTCCATCTCTCGTTCTAGGCGATGCCGAGCATTCGCCGCCGCTAGTGAATGCAATGAATACAGTGACTCGGAGTCGCTGGTGGGGATAGGCTTTTAGACAGACTAAGTAATACTGGATGATTCAGGCTTGATTTGATTTGACTTGAGTTGCATAATGGGGGATGAGTCTGGCCATTTACGCGCTTTGGCCGGAACGCGTACGGCGGATGACGTGGGTTGCATAAGCGGGTTAAGCAGGCCCGGATGTGCGCGGAGAACCGGGAGCCGAGTCTTGACGTTAGGCTCGACGTGTGGAAGCCGCGGTGATGTCCAGGCGTGATGGTACATACAATTTCAAGATGAAGACCAAGTGTGAAGACAGAGCAAGACGTAGGATACAGGTTTGATGGCGCACTGAGGACAGAGACGGTCGCGCACGGGTGATGTCGCGGGTGATGTGTTTCCAAGGTGTAATATGGACGCGGTCACCGGTTTGTCATTTCGTTGAAGGGCAGATTATGCAATCATGCCTTTTGGGGCGCGGCCTCCCCAGAAGAGGACACCTCCCGTCGAGAAGACACTAAGAAGATTGGGATACCGCGGCGCACATGGGTGGGTGTGGGATGCGCACGGCCACGGGATCGCCGGGAGTTGGCCGCCGGGGTCGGAGTGGGCGCGCAATGTCGGGTGAGGTGGGGGTTGGACCGGGTGGGATAGGATGGGGTGAGGCGAGTGCAGTGGTCGGGTGGCTGAGAAGGAGAGGGCCGAGGCCCGAGAGCTGCCGAGAGGCGGGAGGACGGGGCAAGGTGGGCTAAGGTGGGTTGATCATCTGATAGCGTGATATGTGATGGAAGACGAAGGAGCGCACCTAGACCGACACGACGAGCACAGAGTACTCTATTCTACAGTACCGTATTCTATGTAGCAGCCTAGGTACATACGCAGGAGGGAGCGTATACACGACCCTGAAACACGGCCAGTTTTGCTGTGCGAATATCGGGTGACGGCAAGTTCCGGTCACAGAGAGTCAGACGCGACGACGCGCCTGGTGCATACCCTCATCGCCCTCACCCCCGAGCTCATCGCCCTCCCCGTCGTCCTCGCCATCGCCGACGACGACGAAGACCTATCCACCCGCCGGACACCCTACACGCGTCCAGATGGCGACCCCGTCCTCCTCAGCCACGTCGCCGTCCCCGACCACCGCCTTCGCGTCTCCCCTCCAGTTCCCGGCCTCCACCCCCGAGCCCCCGGAGCACGACCACCGTAAGCGCGCCATCGAGAAGTTCAAGGCGAGAGCAGAGATATCCAATGTGAGTGCTGGACGCGTTCCCCCTCTTTTTTCTGCCACTGGCGCGACCCCCGTGTCTCCCAGGCGCCTTGAATCCTCTTCCCAATCCTCTCCATGTCCCTGCACCCCGTTTTTGCGGTCGAGGCTGACAGCCCCTCTTATCCACAGGTCACCCGCAGCCTGCGCGCGCGTCTGTCGTATGCGTCGTACAAGGCGACCCACAACATCTCCCATGTCCCCCTGCGCGACCTCGAGGCCCAGAGCCAGAGCCAGGCACAGGTCTTCTCCCGCACCATGGCCGCCAAACGTAAGGCGAGCACCGTCTCCACCGCCACCGCCTACGCCTCCTCTATCGGGAACAACAACTACTACAACAACCCCGCAACCCAGGGCGGCGCGTCCGCAAGTCCGGGCTCAGGCTCCCTGCGTCGACCGGGGAGCATGGCGCCGCCGCCCAACGTCGGTCCGCGCGCGTACTATCCCGCCGCGTTCGGCGGAGCACCCAACGCCGCCGCGGGCGGAAGCGGCTCCGACTCGGCGCGGCCCATGCTCGCCCACAGCCTCTTCACCTCGATCCTCGCACCGCCGCCGTCCCAGCAGGCGCGCACGATCCTCAACGTGGCAGACCCGCCCGTGCCTCCCCCCTCACGGCCCCCTGCCTCCCCGCGGCCACGCAGCGGCAAGTCCTCGGCGCGCAGCATCGCAGAAGGCACGCGCGCCATGGCAAAGACCCGCCGTGACGACAAGCCCGAGAAGCGCAAGGCCAAGCGCGCGCTCGACAAGGGCAAGCAAAAGCAGCGCCGCCACGCCGATGTCGACGCCGACGGCGATGTCGACATGAAGGCCGCTGCGACTCTCACGTCCCTCCTCCTCAATCACCGCCCGTCAGGCAGCGTGTCGTCCCCGCGCTCCAGCCTCGACGACTCGGAGACGGGCTCCACCCAGTCTTATTCGCACTTTGCACAGAGCTCGGCGCGGAACAACGCCGCCGCCTCTGCACCGCCGCCGGGCGCAGCGTCCAGCTCCACGTCCTCTGCTGCGCCCGGACCTGGGCCCGGCCCCGTACCCGAGTTCCGCCGCGCGAGCGCGACGCCGCCGCCGCAAACGCAGCAGCAGCACACGACGCCGCGGCCCGCGCCGACGGACAACGAGGCGGCGGACCTCATGCTCTTCCTCGCGACGTCGCCGTCGCCCGTGCGCAAGGACGCGACGCGCGACCTCGCCGCGTACCGCGCGCTCAATGGCGCGCGGCCCAAGGGGCGCGTGCTGTTCCCCACCGCGGGCTCGATGGACGTCGGCGAGAAGCTCGCGCGGGGCGGCGCGGACAGCTTTTCGTCGAGCGTGTCGAGCATTGGGGGCGAGATGCGGGGGCCGGCGTCGAGGACGGCGACGCCTGTGCCGGCCGCGGGATCGCCGGCACCGATGGGCGCGGGCGCACAGCTGCTCCCGCCGCCGTCGATGCCGGCTGGCGCACGGAACGAGGGCGGGAGCGCGACCGCGAGCCCGAAGCCCGTGTACGGGCAGCCGCCGCCGCCGCCTCCTCCACAGCAGGCGGACTTTAACTTTAACGAGTTTCTGAACGCGTCGCCGTCGCCTGCGCGCCCTGCACCCAATCCGCATTCGAATCCGAATCCGAACCTGAATCCGAATCTGAATCCGAATGCGCAGGGGAGTGTGGGTGTGCACGCGCAGGCGCAGGCGAAGGCGAGTCTGGGGCTGCGCGCGGATGTGGGGAGGAAGCTGTTTGAGGAGGAGCAGATGCGGCTTGGGGGCGGAGGCGGGGGCGGGGGTGGGATGCATGGGCAGGGACATGAGTGGGAGAAGGAAAGGGAGCGGGAGAGGGAGAGGGAGAGGGGGCTCGGCGCGGGGATTGACCTCGTGCAGCAGAGTTGAGGCGGGTGTGGGTGTGGGTCGGAGATAGATTCGACTCGCCTCGCGGTCCGCTTTTTCTCGCCTTTCTTTCCCGCCGACGTTCCTCTTCCCGACGTTCCCCGTTCCTCTGGTCTCTCGCCTCTGTTGTACTCCCCCGGAACCCGCACTCGCACCCACGTTGTATCACCAGCCCATATCCATCTCACCATCCATCACCACGGCCACGTCCCCCCAACGAATCCATCTCCATCCTATGTACGACGACGAATGAAGAACGAACGAAGGCGTCGGGACGGTTGTTTATTTTGCTCTCTCTCTCTCTCTCCGTCTCTTCAATCCGCTTCCCTCCCTGCGCTCTTACTCTTACTCTTACTTTTCCCTCGATTCTTTTTTTCTACTACTCCATCTTCTCCTACATACTCGTTTTCACCCTCCTTCCTGTCTATTATTCCTTCCTTCCTACTTCTACTTCTGCTTCTACTTCCCACCTACTTACCCGCTCCTCGCCTTAATGCTCCCGACCCCGACCCCGACCCCGCTGTGCATGCCTGCTTACTCTTTCTTCTTTTTCTTCTAGTCTTGCTCTTGCTCTACTTCTAGGATGTAGGATGTAGGATGTAAGATGTAGTCGGCGCTTCTTCACTCCTGTATACGTGCTTTTCTCTGTCTTTTTTTTTCTTCTTTTTTGTCGATTGTTTTTTATTGAATGAATGGGTGTTTTGATTGATTCGGTGGGAGTGATAAGTGAACAAGAAATGAAGGAATGGAAGGAGTTACCGGGAGCGCCACGCTCAGTGCAGAACGTCGCAATTCAGCCGCTCGGGTGGGATTTGTATGGAGGGAGATATGGAGGTTCGGAGTGAGGATCTGGATCAGAGCTCTGAGGGTTCGCTGGGGTTGCGTTCGATCGGATATAGCGATAGAGCAAGTCTCGAGAACGAAGTGGTGCTCTGAAAAATGGTGGGTAAATCGAAATAATTGGAAGGAGATACCGAGAGCGCGGCGCGCATTGGTGTAGGGAGTCGCCATGAATCGAATACAGCTGCTCCGAGAGCTATGGGAGCGTCGGATTTGTCTGGAGGGAGATATATGCAAAGTGAGTAAATCGGAGATTCGAGGTGAGGAGTCGAAATATTACCTTTAACACGGCTCTGAGACTACTAACGGGCTGCGCTCGATCGGATACAATTGCTCCGAGCGCGGAAAGTCGATAAGGTAAGTATTGAGCCCGAGATGATGCCCACCAGCGCACTGACCTTACGGGGACTCGCGCGCGTCCACCCACGCTTAAAGATCCCGGCCGCACTCGTTGCGACTCGTATATCACCGCCTTGGTGCTCGCTCACCTCTCCGTGGTCACTCCGGGGAACCGGAATTACACACCCGTGGTTCCGAG
The DNA here is from genome assembly GCA_029204335.1 of Mycena vulgaris. Classification (NCBI taxonomy): domain Eukaryota; kingdom Fungi; phylum Basidiomycota; class Agaricomycetes; order Agaricales; family Mycenaceae; genus Mycena; species Mycena vulgaris. Next base: position 724,408 of record JARGYA010000035.1, read on the forward strand.
GCCTCCGTCGCGGGGTGCGTCTCACCCGCGTCCCGCCCTCGGCGTGCCTCGGAACGCACATAAACGCCCGCGTGTGCCTCGGTCACCGAGCCCATGCACGCGGGGTACCCTCCGCCATCGTATACATGCGCCTCCGAGGCCTCGGACCGCAAGACACGCGCGCGCGAGCCGGGTTTGTGCGTTGAGTCCCAAATTAGCAATTGATCTGGAAACATCGAGCTAGCGCAACAGTGTGCAAGTAGATCGTTAGGACGAGCAAATACGTACCTGGGTGAGCGTTCCATAGACGCAGAACTGACGCCTTTATGGAGCAGAATTGATGCTTAATGAGGAATATTACCAAGTGGAAACGCGGTCAGTGGTTGAAGGAATCGGAATAGCTGCTGAAATACAGACCTTTGAGTGGCGGGAAATGTACGCACGAGTGACTGAAAAGTACGCCGGGAGTTTAGTATGAGGATATGGGCGATATGAATGGATGGGAGTCCGAGATTCAACAATGAAGCGAACGGTCAGTAAATCACAAACAATGCAAAAGAGCGGGAGAATTTACCGTGAGCACGGGTTCACTTGTGCAGGAGGTCAGGGTACATTGAATACAGCTGTTACGAGAACCATGGGTGAGTGGTACTTATCTAGAGGGGGAGATATGGAAAGTGAGTAAATCGGAGATTCGGAGTAGGGAGACTGAAACTGACCTGGGCCACGGCGTTGAGGGTCCTCGGGGTTTGCATTCAATTGCGTACAGCTTCTCCAAGGGCGATAAAACGATAGGTGGAGTCTTGAGCGCGAGACAATGCTGTGTCCAAAAAAGGTCAGTAAATCGAAGAAATGTAGAACGAGTGGAGGGATTTACCGAGAGCGCGGAGCTCATTGATGCAGGATGTTGCGGTACATTGAATACAGTGGCTCCGAGAGCCGTAAGCCAATCAGATGTGTCTGGAGGGAGAAGTATGCAAAGTCAGTAAATCGGAAATTCGGAGTCAGGCCACTGAATCTGACCTGGACCACGGCGCAGAGCGTGCTCAGAGGTTAAGTTCGATCACGTACGACGGCTCCGAGCGCGAAAAGACAATAGGTAGTGCATAGAGCCGGACGTCGTAGTTTCGGGAAATGGTAACTAAATCGAGAAAGTGTATACAGGGCGTGAATACTTACCGGAAGAACGGTGCGGATAGCTCCAGAAAATTGAGATACCTTGCATGCAGCCGCTCCGAGAGCGGTGGACGAGTGAGATCAGTCCCGAGGAAGATATATGACAGTGAGTAAATCGAAAATGCGAAGTAGGGACTTGAAAGCTGACCTCACCGTGGCGGATATGGTGCGTCAACGTTAATAATGCCTGCGTAAAATCGCCCCGAGAGCGAAAAGCCGATAGGTTGCGCTTCGAAGACAGGATACTGCATTCTGAAAATAGTCAATAAATCGAAAAAGTGCACGCAGTGCGGGACGACTTACTCGGAGAGCTGCGCACATGGCTCGAGTAAATTCGAATACCTTTCATGCAGTCGCTCCGAGATCCATGGACAAGTGAGATTAGTCATGAGGAAGATATATGACAGGGTAAGGAGATCGAAAATGCGAAGTAAGGACTTGAAAACTGACCTCACCGCGGCTCAAATGCTGCTCAAAGGTCGTTAGTAACGGCGTACAACTGCTCCTATGACGAAAAGACCCTAGGTTCTGTCTTGAGCACGAAAGTATGTTCTGTGTCAAAAGGTCAGTAAATCGAAAAGCGCCCCAAGGACGACTACAGTCACTGGTATAGCGGCGCTTGGAGCGGATACAAGTCCTGTGGTATCTTACACATCGGTTCCGACCAGCCCCGAGAGCCGCTGAGGGGTTAGACTTGTACTGTGTCCTGAATCTAAAAGAACAGTCAGTTTGGAAGAATGTAGAATAACAGCAGAATACTGACCTCTGCTACGCATTCAATCGAGACGCTGGAAGACTGGATAAATAGTGCTTTCAGATATTAGTGCAAGAATTGGGACGAAAAAGTGGAGTGGGCTCACCAAGGCAAACCAAGTTTTTGGCACATTTGATGGAATCGACAGGTTGTGTGCATTCTGGCTCATCGAGTGGCTCGAAACTGTCAATATATGTCAGAGATAGTACAGTATAATCAAAAAAGGACACATCTTGCATAACTCTGGACAAGGGGAATGTTTGGATTTCACGGCGTGCTGGCAAGTTAGACTGGAAAATGGAAGGTTAGTATCAAGTCAGCGTTCCAATAAACACTCACCCATCGTATTTGAACTAAACACTAACCGTACACGAAGCCCAGAGTTACTCCGAGTCGAGATGCTGTGAGTGGCGAGCCTAAGGTGAAAGTGGAGATCAATGTGAGTAACGACCGAAAGAACATGAAAACTCACTTGGACTCCATTCATGGGACGTCTTGAGGAAGTCCAGTATACAAAGGAATGTATTAGTGAAGGAAATGAAGTCAAATACTACGTGGAAGACTCACCATGACGCATCCCCGAGGTCCCCGAGACACCGAAAATATACTTTAAAGAAATATCCCGCGAGATTCCTGTGGAGTAGAGTCATTTTGGGTCAGTAATAGGATTTTCTATGTATAATGAACGCGCCGTTGAAGCGACGGGATGCGTTGAAAAGTCTTACAATACTATTCGGAGCCGCGTTGGTCCCGAGATATGCACGGCGACGCCTTGAAGTTCATCGCGACTCCAAGCCAGTGAGCCGACAAGTACAAGTTTATGTTTCAAACATACCTTTGTAGTCTTGTGGCTTCAATCAATGGTCATGGACCTGGACCGACTTGGTGGCAGTTGATGAAAGACTTCGATGCAGACTTCAAGTTGAACATCGATGGGTTGCTCGTGCTACATCAATGAAACGGCGACTCACTTTGAAATATCTCGAAGCCTCGGTGCTTCAAAATGACTTGGAGCAAGGTATACTCAAGCATCAAGTCAGTCAGACGAGCGATCGGTTTTAAAAAACAAACACAGCTTACCTCGATCGATACAGCCATAGGTTCGTGGCTCGCCTCTCTTCAACCAAGACCTATCTAAGGACAAGTGAAGTCAGTATGGATTGAAAACGAAATAATGGAGCACATACCTTTAGGGACGATTGTCTCGGCGTCCCGAACCGCGGGAGCAGACTGACGGTCTCTCGGGCTATGTTCAATTTCAAGTCAGGAGGTTTCAACGAAGTATTAAGGCGGAAATACCCGTAATCTAGGTGGTCTTTCGAGTCTTGAAAGACAAGGACAAGAGCTGCGCGCTAGAAAATTTAGTTCAGCATGAAATTGAACAAAGTACATGGATAACGCACCTTAGTTTTAACCAACGTCTGACTTGACCTTCAAGAATGCGTGGCGTGAGTCAGATCTGAAAGGAAACACAATCACAAATCAGTAAAAGTCAATCGAAGTCGAATGGGACATTAACATACCTTGTGCACCTTCGAATCCCAACTCCTAACTTCAGCGGGCCCAAAGTTCACGATGCGGGGCCAAGCTAATCTGACTCGACTACTTCAAGAATGGGTGCGAGTTCAAATCTGAAACAAAAATCAACCGCAACTCAGTAAGGAATGAAATGACACGTAGCCGTTGCACAACGCCCGAGAATGCATTTTAAGACTCAGGGCGATATGACCATACCTTAAGCATGGAGGGTTAGTAACGGCCTTCCGGCAGCGGGGTAATAGCGCACCGTGAATTTATGGGTGAAACCTATTAGAATTGAACGTCAGAATGAAGCAAAGTAAGAAGGAATGAAATGTACCGAGGGCCCTCCCGTTCTTCAAGTCAGTCAGGTTTATAACAAGTCTTATCTTGAGTCACGTTGAGTTCAAACCGAGTCAGAATAGTAAAGATCATTAGATACATCAGACTCACCGTAGTTTGCTTCTGTAGTCATATGAGAATTGTATGAGCGCTTGCTAATTTGAAGCTATTACAAAAATTAGACGGGGCGCAAGTTGAAGGTTGAACCAAGACTTAAGGGGCAGGCAGCAACCTCGGCAAACTCAACTGAATCTAACACCAAATGAGTCGGAGACTACAAAGTGAACTGAAGTCACGAATAATACTCGCAGGAGGAAAGAAGTGTGCGCACCGTAGATTCAACCAATTCCTGCCCGTCAATATTCAACCAAACCTGAAGAGCGGAGTCAGAGAAACACCGTGATGCGCTAGGGACTTCGGTCTGCGTCGGGAGGGGCGGCGGCACCGTGTTGGTGTGTCCAGAGGTGGGGATCACGGCATCGGCGGGCTTGCGTCGTAGTGTCGGGATCGCGTCGGGAGAGGCGATATCGCGTTGAGAGCGGCGGTAATGGGTCGGCGAATACACGAGGGAGTTGGGAGCGGCGGCATCGTGCACGCCAGTCGTGGTATAGAGAGGCGGGTCGGAGTTATTGCGGTATGGTGTCGGCGCTGGGCGCAACAGCGAGCGGGCATTCTGGAATGCATGAGAAACAGAGGAGCAGTAGATTAGACACGCACCTATACGAACCCAATGCTCCTGTTGATGCTGACACTCAACACGGCATCCAACGAGCTGCCGAAGTTGAGTGGCTCAACAGCGGCGAGCTCATTCTCCGCAAAGACAGCGGTGCGCAAGCGCACCGAGGCAATGGGGAATAGAGGAGCAAAACGGGAGGGAGTTAGCGAGTAGGTGAGGGAGGAGAAGCGAAGTGGGTGGTGGGTGGTTGAGTGAAAGATAGGTGGGTGTGCGCCACTTCTTATAGACGAACGGAAACCCAGGGGCTCGGTTCGGCTGTGTTCCCTGAACGGAACGTAAGTTGGGGATAGAGTGGCGCAATAAGCGACGCACCTTCTGTCCAAGAATAAGCTCAAAACTGAAGTTCGCCGCGACACCCTGGATCCTCCCTGCTCAAACGAAGCGCCACCCAATGCCCAAGCGGCTCCACAGGTGGAATGCGTGTGCGAAATCTAAGGCGGGGTTGAAACTTTGGCGATCCCGGGCGTAAAATGGGTGTATAGTGAATATATTTGATGATTCCTCAAAACGAACCATGCGTCGTTTGCGAGGTTTGAGACGGCGTAGAGCAAATTTTTGGAACCAGAGGAATTTCTACAGTCGATATGAGGATCCTGGTAGGATACTGGGGCAGTGAGTGGGACGCGCCATCCACAGCGACGTCGACACTGTGAGATGGTGCAGAATTCATTATGAGTCAACGACGGCGAACTGGCCACGCACCTGAGCTCTCCGCTTTAATTCCACATCAATAAACCAACCTAAACGCCTCCATCAAGGGTCCGCTAACTGCCGTTCATGCGGAAGCTCGAATATGCGAATTGTGTTTATTTCGAGTTCGCCGTCTCCCTTGATGAATCTAATCAGATGTGTGAGGCGGAGGCGCTGCGGAGTTGTCAGGGGAGTTGATTGAGCATGTAAGGTAAGCTTACCGGTGCGTCGAAGGCAATCTATGAGCAGATGTCGGATTTCCACTGTCCTTGCCGTTGTTGCAATCCAAGCCAGCGGAGCGCAAAGATGAAGGGAGAGAAGCGAGGCCAGGGTTCCCAAGAACAGTTGTGAGAAGTTTCAGAGTGAGCGAGGTTGGGGTTGGCGGGGAGGAAAAAAATGACTGTGGTGGTCGTCCGCAAGAGACAGCTTCCCAATTAGGCGGCGTTGAATCCGGCGGCCACGGTCCGCTGCCTCGATTGACAGGTGGCGGTGAACCACGGATCGCTGGCCCGGAGCGAGGCCAATTATCTCAAATAAAATCCCGCCCGCCTCCCACCCTCTTGTACCGCCGCGGCGGGGTGGTGAAAATACCTCTGAGGCCTCCAACATGGCATTTTTGCCTCCAATTGGCTCATATTCATGCAGGCTCCAATTGCAAGTGGAAATCTATTTCGGTCCAAGTACGGGGACTTGCGGCTTTACCTCCGCTCCGGCTCCATTTAATCTTGACCACATCTTAACATCCCCGTTGCTTCCCTCGACGACCCTCATTAACGAATGACTCCACGGTTCTCTCACGCACTTCAACATCCCAATTTAACATCCCAACATTAAAAGTCCCTGAGCTCAGGGTGAAACTATTCAAGCCCGGCTGAAACCTTGTTCAATATTCAACGCGGCGCTGCGAGCTCCTGGAACTAAAATTAGTACTAATTTCACGAACTGTGAAACTACTGTACCAATTTGTATGTAACGCGTAATGCAGGCGCCTTTTTGCTTACAAATATGCCTTTTATGGCAGTTGATTGCCCAACAATTACCATGAAAGGCATGTTTTGCGTGGCACGCTTGCTAGAGCATTTCACCCATACACACTGGAGTAATTGACTTGGTTATTGTCCTGCATCGACATGATAGGATTGCAGAATGTATTTTAGGTTCCTCTGGGTTGCGGACCTCACTTGTTCCGAGCCGCACTCGGGAATATTAAGGTCACGCAAATGCTAATGCCGTCTGCGCTATTGCGCGCTTCTACGGGCCAATCTCAGCAGTTCAATTCTGATAAGATTTGGTTGATGTTGATTGGGTTCATTTATTTGTTTATTCTCCATCCCGCCAATTCACACGAGCCAGCAGCTTGAATCGAATCAGATTAAGAATGTATTATAGCGCGCTGGTGTTACACTCAGCAGTGAGATGATCGTCGGGTATAATATAAAAATACAGAGCATTTGAACCGAGAAAGCTGGCTATTGAGACAGCGGCCGGGTTTCGACGTGTGAAATAAATAAATAAATCTGCATATGGCCGGATGCACAATGTGTGATTGCTGAATTGCCGAAGCTGCGGGGAGCCTAAAGGAGGAAGTAGGGTTGGTGTTGCCTAGAATTAGATGGGCAGGGAGGGCAACGGTGGCGGCAGGAAATAATGCGGAGTGCATCAACAGTAACCATCAGGGGCGGAAGTGGAGTTGGGGCGGAGAATCACAAACAACCTTTGTTGAATGTTTTGTTCGTGTGAAGTGTTTGCCGAGGGACCAAACAAATGCATTTTGACTCTTGTCTTATACCACCACCACCACCACCTTCCTGCTCCACCTCGTTCTCTTCCCCGCACGCACCCGGGCCAGAACACTAGCCTTTCACCACCAACACTCACTGGGCTCCCATCACACCTCAAACACAAGAATTTAAAGCACACACTGTTGTATTCAAAGCATACACCATTGTATCCAACTGCAAGCTCAACTCGTGCTCATCGTAAGTCTCCATTGCGCGAGATGTAATTTTCTTCCCAACTTACCTCAACTTCCCTTTCAGGCCGTCGAACCGGTTCACGTAGCCTGTCACGGCGCCGAACCGGCGGAATCCGCCGGTAACATGTATCAATCCCACCGGCAACGAGTTCGAGTCAGCTCGCCATCACGCCGGCGACCTCGATGCGCCACACCGCTGGCTCCAGCACCGAACTACTGGCACCGGACCGCTGGTAAGCTCCCACCGCGCGCGTGACTCTTCGCTTTTGCTCACAAATAATTGATACATAGTAGTGCAGTTCAAAACCGATGTATGCTCAACATCGACGCGAGCGGCGCGTGTCCTGCCAAGCCTCCCATGCGATTTTACCCCGGTCCATACACTTTGACGTGTAAGTACATTTGAAACCACAGGCTCACGCATTCAATTCAACTAATATTACAACTTCAGCGCGTTGCCACTCCTCGACGCGTTGAAATCACGATGGCACGTGAGTGTCCTTCGCAGCATCGCGAGAATCACCTCAATGCACTATCCACGCATGTCGGCGCCGCCTCGAATTTTTATCACATTTATGGAGGTCCCGCGGACCACACGTATTCTGTAAGTTCTGTTTATTGTACCCCATGCAGAGCCTTATAAATTTACCCGTAGAATCGTGCCCTACTCAGTCTCTATTCGGTCTTGCGCGACCCCAAGACGCGGCCGTTACGCTCCCTACGCATCGGCAACGCGAAGCGCCACTCCAGCATTTATTTATTTTTACATTTTTGGTGGTCCCGCGGCACGCAGCGCCGCCCCCACGTTCTATTCGGCTTGCCGCGAATCCAAGACATGTCCGTAGTCTGACTTCAATAGCACGCGGCGGCGGCGCGCAGTGTTTATTTGATGTCACAGCCACCCGCGACCCTAAGGACACGTCCGTCGCGCTCACCACGCGTCTGCGGCGCGTAGCGCCGCCCCCTGGGAACTTTTATTACGTTTTTGGACGTCCCGCGGACCACTCAAAGCGTCGCGTGTAAGTTCCATTCAGTTCACGCTGTCTTGAGTATCCAACTGAAGGTAATCCCGGCCAGCCTTCAATTACGCGTCAACCTCAATCTGTATTCGATATTCGAGCGTCTCGCGTGCACACGACGCGTCCGTTATACTCCACACGTGTCTGCGGCGCGTAGCGCCGCCCCCGCAGTCTTTATAACATTTTTGCGCTTCCCGCGGACAAGGCTACGTGTTCTAGGTAAGCGCCATCTATTATCTGGTCTTCTTGCAATTCCAACTCAACCTCCTCCCATAGTATTGCACTCTGGCTTCAATGGTGCGCGGTGGCGGCGCTAAGCGCCGTCTCCATTGTTTATTCAATGCCTCAAGTTCTATTTGGCTTCCCCGCGAACCCAAGACACGTCCGCCGTGCTCCACACGCGTCGGCGGCACGTAGTGCCGGCCCTGCAATTTTTATTACATTTTTGGGCTTCCCGCGGATAAGGCTACGTGTTCTAGGTAAGCGCCATCTATTATCTGGTCTCCTTACAATTCCAATTCAACCTCCCATAGAATCGCACTCTGGCTTCACTGGCGCACGTCGGCGGCACAAAGCGCGGTCTCCGTTGTTATTTGATGTCCGAGTCCTCCGCGAGCCTAACGACGTGCTTGTCGCGCTCCTAACGCGTCGGCGACGCCCAGCGCCGCCCCTGCAATTCTGATTACATTTTTGGGCTTCCCGCGGACCGGGCTACGTGTTACAGGTAAGCCCCGTCTATCATCTGGTTTCCTTGCAATTCTAACTCAACCTCCTCCCATAGGATCGCACCCTGGGGGCTTCAATGGCGTGCGGCGGCGGCGCACAGCGCTGCCTTCAGCGTTTATTCGATGTCCGAGTCTCCCGCGAGCTTAACGACGTGCCCTTCGCGTTCCCTACGCGTCGGCGGCGCGCAGCGATGCCCCCGAGTTTATTTTTACATTTTTGGTGGTCCTGCGGCGCGCAGCGCCGTACTCAAGTCCTATTCGGCTTCCCGCGAACCCAAGACGTGTCCGCCGTGCTCCACACGCGTCGCCGACGCGTACCGCCGCCGCCGCAGTTTTTATCACATTTTTGGGCTTCCCGCAGACATGGTTACATGTTACAGGTAAGCCCCATCTACTATCTATTCTTCTTGCAGTCCCAACTCAACCTCATCCCATAGAATCACACTCTGGCTTTAATAGCGCGCAGCGCTGCCTTCGGTGTTTACTCGATGTCCGAGTCTCCCACGAGCTTAACGACACGCCCGTCACGCTCCCGACGCGTCGGCGGCGCCCAGCGCCGAGCCAGGATTTATTGTCGCATTTTTGGTGGTCCTGCGGCGCGCAGCGCCGTACTCAAATCTTATTCGGCTTCCCGCGAACCCAAGACGCGTCCGGCGCGCTCCACACGCGTCGGCGGCGCGTAGCGCCGCCCCCACAATTTTTATTACATTTTTGAGCGTCCCGCGGACAAGGCTAGGTGTTACAGGTAAGCCCCATTTATCATCTGTTGTTCTTGCAATCCCAACTCAACTTGACTTCAATAGCGTGCGGCGGCGGCGCGCAGCGCTGCCTTTGGTTTTTATTCGATGTCCGAGCCTCCCACGAGCCCAATGACGCGTCCGTCGCGCTCCCCACGTGTCGGCGGCGCTACGCGCCGCCCCCTCGGAATTTCTATTACATTTTTGAAGGTCCTGCGGACCACTTGACGTGTCGTGTGTAAGTTCCAGTCAATTTACGCTGTCTTGAGAGTATCTGACCTTCAACTACAGCCACCCTCAATCTTTATTCAATGTTGGAGCTTCTCGCAACCCCCCCGTGCGCGCCCGATGCGTCGGCGCGCCCCCGAACTTTAATTACTTTTTTGGAGGTCCCGCAGACCGTAAGTTTCCTTTGATCAGTGCACGAGGTGATCTTAAACTGACTTGTCAATAGAATCGCCCCGCGACCATTTTATCACAAATCAATGTATGTACCGGTGTCCTACGAGCCCCGATACACGTGCGCTTCGACCCCCCCCGATTTTTAAATTACGTTTTTGGACTTGCCACAAACCGCTCGACGCGTCACCGGTAAGTTTCGTTCATTATAATTCTCGTTGCGCGATGACTCAAACGACGCGCGCAGCCCGACCTTTGACGCGCCGTCGCTGCCTTCGACTTCCCGTGAGCCCCAAGACACATACGGCTGGACTCTCACGCACGTTTTATTTGGATTTTTGGAGGTCCCGCGACCGCCGCGACGCGCCTTCGGTAAGTTTCATTCTAGTACTTGCCCTTGCATGTTAAACTCACCGTACCCCGCAGACTTGCGTCGGCGAGCGCGTATCCAGCGCGTTAGCATCGTTTGAACTCCGCAGCCGCTTCCAATGCGCCAGCGCCGCGATGCCCTCCCCGTCGCCGCCGCCGCCTCCCACCGCTCCGGCATTTTAAATTTTGGATTTGGGCTTCCCGTGAGCGCGGCGATATTTTTATTATGGATTTGGTATTCCCGCGAGCAGGGTGTGTGTATGTTCCTTTGTGCGGCTACTCTAATTACTGACCCCTCCCTTTCAGTTCGCGCTCCGTCGCGCCATCCACGCGCCGCCGCCATCACGCCATCAACGCGCCCGACATTCAACTTCTGGATTTCGCGTTCCCGCGAGCGGGGTTAGGTATGTTCGTTCTCACGTCATCCTTATCCCATTCCTTACGCCACGCGGCGATATTTTTATCTTGGTAAGTTCGGTCTCGCGTCATATTTATCTCACTGCTGAGCCCTACCTCTCAGTCTGTCATCAAAGCCCGCCCTCAGTATTCAAATTCTGGATTTCAAGTCCCCGCGAGCGCCATCATCGCGCCGGCGCTGCCCCGATATTTTACTTTTTGGATTTCGCGTTCCCGCGAGCGAGGTCACGCGTGTGTTGGTTGCCGCGGTGTTATAGTCCAAGTACTAACCACTACTCTTCAGTTCACGCTCCCGCCCGCCGCGATTGCGCCATCACACCGATAAACGTGCCCGCCAACATTTAACATTTTGATTTTGCGTTCCCGCGACGGCGAGCAGTATGTTCCTCCCCGCAATGTTTAGTAATTGAATTACCAACTCGTTCCTTTCAGATTGCGCTCCCGACATTTTAAATTACATGGTGTTCCTTATGCGTACGTCCCTTCCCGCGGCTCTGTATCTAATCGCGCTCAGTCTGTGTTCAAGCTGCGCCCTTGACGCGCTGCCCGCTTGTGGGATCCTCATTTGATCGCTGGCATGTTTTGTGTTCCGTTCAACGCGCCAACTTTTCAACTCCCCGGCGCGGCGCAACATTCAAACTCCAAGGGATCACATTTTCTGTAATCGCTAAATTTGATTTCAGCTCGCCACACACCGTGCCCTCATATTTTAAATGAGCGGGGTTAATGTATGTTCTCTCTCGCAGTCTTTATGCATTCATTACTAACCTTTTACTCCCAGATCACGCATTTGCGCTGAGTTGCACATTAAATGCGGAGCCGTGTTTGACTTTGTTACGCAGTTCGGCGTCGAATAGCGGAGTTTATCGTGTTTTAGGCGAGTTTTAACCTTACAAGACGGAATCTACTGACACGGGAATTGCAGGCACCGCGATTCCGCGCTTTGACCTCTGCCGGTCCGGCTTGCGCCAGGCACCGATTGAAGATCTTAACCCTAGATGCATCGAGATCCAGCTACCGCCTGTATTGACCCGCTAACTAAAATTATTGAATGACCTTCGGGACGGGGAGACTATGCCAAAAATTTTAAAATGAAAATTTGGACTTGCGTTCGAAAATGCGACCCATATACACCTCCCACGATAGTTTAAAAACATTGGTAACTCTTTTCATACAGCCGCGTATCAGGCTGAGAGGGGCAGGAGAGGGCCCAGAGAAATGGGTTGGAGGGCACGATTTGGTTAATGGAACATGTTCCATTAACCATTTGATGGCGATCGAGCGGTGACATCATCGAGATCTCCAATCAAAACATATTTTCATTCTCTTCTCTCTCTCTCACCATGGCGGCACTTGGACGCGACGACGCGCCTGGTGCATACCCTCATCGCCCTCACCCCGAGCTCATCGCCCTCCCCGTCGTCCTCGCCATCGCCGACGACGACGAAGACCTATCCACCCGCCGGACACCCTACACGCGTCCAGATGGCGACCCCGTCCTCCTCAGCCACGTCGCCGTCCCCGACCACCGCCTTCGCGTCTCCCCTCCAGTTCCCGGCCTCCACCCCCGAGCCCCCGGAGCACGACCACCGCAAGCGCGCCAGCGAGAAGTTCAAGGCGAGAGCAGAGATATCCAATGTGAGTGCTGGACGCGTTCCCCCTCTTTTTTCTGCCACTGGCGCGACCCCCGTGTCTCCCAGGCGCCTTGGATCCTCTTCCCAATCCTCTCCATGTCTCTGCACCCCGTTTTTGCGGTCGACGCTAACAGCCCCTCTTATCCACAGGTCACCCGCAGTCTCCGCGCGCGTCTGTCGTATGCGTCGTACAAGGCGACCCACAACATCTCTCATGTCCCCCTGCGCGACCTCGAGGCTCAGAGCCAGAGCCAGGCACAGGTCTTCTCCCGCACCATGGCCGCCAAACGTAAGGCGAGCACCGTCTCCACCGCCACCGCCTACGCCTCCTCTATCGGGAACAACAACTACTACAACAACCCTGCAACCCAGGGCGGCGCGTCCGCAAGTCCGGGCTCGGGCTCTCTGCGTCGGCCAGGGAGCATGGCGCCGCCGCCCAACGTCGGTCCGCGCGCGTACTATCCCGCCGCGTTCGGCGGAGCACCCAACGCCGCCGCGGGCGGAAGCGGCTCCGACTCGGCGCGGCCCATGCTCGCCCATAGCCTCTTCACCTCGATCCTCGCACCGCCGCCGTCCCAGCAGGCGCGCACGATCCTCAACGTGGCAGACCCGCCCGTGCCTCCCCCCTCACGGCCCCCTGCCTCCCCGCGGCCACGCAGCGGCAAGTCCTCGGCGCGCAGCATCGCAGAAGGCACGCGCGCCATGGCAAAGACCCGCCGTGACGACAAGCCCGAGAAGCGCAAGGCCAAGCGCGCGCTCGACAAGGGCAAGCAAAAGCAGCGCCGCCACGCCGATGTCGACGCCGACGGCGACGTCGACATGAAGGCCGCCGCGACCCTCACGTCCCTCCTCCTCAATCACCGCCCATCAGGCAGCGTGTCGTCGCCGCGCTCCAGCCTCGACGATTCGGAGACGGGCTCCACTCAGTCGTACTCGCACTTTGCACAGAGCTCGGCGCGGAACAACGCCGCCGCCTCTGCACCGCCGCCGGGCGCAGCGTCCGGCTCCACGTCCTCTGCTGCGCCCGGGTCCGCGCCCGGCCCCGTGCCCGAGTTCCGCCGCGCGAGCGCAACGCCGCCGCCGCAAACGCAGACGCAGCACACGACGCCGCGGCCCGCGCCGACGGACAACGAGGCGGCGGACCTCATGCTCTTCCTCGCGACGTCGCCGTCGCCCGTGCGCAAGGACGCGACGCGCGACCTCGCGGCGTACCGCGCGCTCAACGGCGCGCGGCCCAAGGGGCGCGTGCTGTTTCCCACCGCGGGCTCGATGGACGTCGGCGAGAAGCTCGCGCGGGGCGGCGCGGACAGCTTTTCGTCGAGCGTGTCGAGCATTGGGGGCGAGATGCGGGGGCCGGCGTCGAGGACGGCGACGCCTGTGCCGGCCGCGGGATCGCCGGCACCGATGGGCGCGGGCGCACAGCTGCTCCCGCCGCCGTCGATGCCGGCTGGCGCACGGAACGAGGGCGGGAGCGCGACCGCGAGCCCGAAGCCCGTGTACGGGCAACCGCCGCCGCCGCCGCCTCCACAGCAGGCAGACTTTAACTTTAACGAGTTTCTGAACGCGTCGCCGTCGCCTGCGCGCCCTGCGCCCAATCCGCATCCGAATCCGAATCCGAATCTGAATCCGAATTTGAATCCGAATGCGCAGGGGAGTGTGGGTGTGCACGCGCAGGCGCAGGCGAAGGCGAGTCTGGGGCTGCGCGCGGATGTGGGGAGGAAGCTGTTTGAGGAGGAGCAGATGCGGCTTGGGGGCGGGGGCGGAGGCGGGGGTGGGGGTGGGATGCATGGGCATGGGGGGCAGGCGCAGGGGCATGAGTGGGAGAAGGAAAGGGAGCGGGAGAGGGAGAGGGAGAGGGGGCTCGGCGCGGGGATTGACCTCGTGCAGCAGAGTTGAGGCGGGTGTGGGTGTGGGTCGGAGATAGATTCGACTCGCGGTCCGCTTTTCTCGCCTCGATGATGCTTTCTTTCCCGACATTCCCCTTTTCCGACGTTCCCCTGGTCTCTCGCCTCTGTTGTACTCCCCCGGAACCCGCACTCGCACCCACGTTGTATCACCAGCCCATATCCATCTCACTATCACCATCCATCCCCGTCCACGGCCACGTCCCCAACGAATCCATCTCCATCCTATGTACGACGACGACGAACGAACGAACGAAGGCGTCGGGACGGTTGTTTATTTTCCTCTCCCTCTCTCTCTCTCTCCGTCTCTTCAATCCTCTTCCCTCCCTGCGTCTCGCTCACTCCTACCCTTACTTTTCCCTCGATTCTTTTTTTCTACTACTCCATCTTCTCCTACATACTCGTTTTCACCCTCCTTCCTGTCTATTATTCCTTCCTACTCCCTACTTCCTACTTCCCACCTACTTACCCGCTCCTCGCCTTAATGCTCCCGACCCCGACCCCGACCCCGCTGTGCATGCCTGCTTACTCTTTCTTTTCTTTTCTTCTAGTCTTGCTCTTACTCTTGCTCTACTTCTAGGATGTAGGATGTAGGATGTAGTCGGCGCTTCTTCACTCCTGTATACGTGCTTTTCTTTGTCTTTTCTTTTTTTGTCGATTGTTTTTATTGAATGAATGGGTGTTTTGATTGATTGATTCGGTGGGAGTGATAAGTGAAAAATAGATGAAGGATGGAGGGAGTTACCGGGAGCGGCGCGCTCGGTGCAGAACGGCGCAATTCAGCCGCTCGGGAGAGAGATCTGTAAAGTCAGTACATCGGAGAATCGGAGTAAGGGCCGGCACCAGAGCTCTGTCTTGAGAACGAAATAGTGCGCTGTGAAAAATGGTGGGGTAGTAAATCGAAATAATGCAGAAGGACCGGAAGGAGATACCGAGAGCGTGGCGCTCATTGGTGTAGGGAGTCGTGATGCATTGTATACAGCTGCTCCGAGAGCCATGGACGAGTCGGATTTGTTTGGAGAGAGAGAGGTAAAGTCAGTAAATCGGAAATTCGAGGTAAGGAGTCGAAATATTACCTATAATATGATGCTGAGACTACTAGCGGGTTGCGTTCAATTACTTACGACTGGTCCGAGCGCGGAAAGTCGATAAGGTAAGTATCGAGCCCGAGATAATGCCCATCAGCGCACTAACCTTACGGGCACTCGCGCGCGTCCACCCACGCTTAAAGATGCCGCCCGCACTCATTGCGACTCGCAGAGCGCCGCCGTGGTGCTCGCTCACCTCTCCGTGGTCGCTCCGAGGCACCGGAACTACACACCCGTGGTTCCGAGGCCTCCGTCGCGAGCTGCGTCTCACCCGCGTCCCGCCCTCGGCGTGCCTCGGAACGCACATAAACGTCCGCGTGTGCCTCGGTCACCGAGCCCGTGCATGCGGGGTACCCCCCGCCATCGTATACACGCGCCTCCGAGGCCTCGGACCGCAAGACGCACGCGCGCGAGCCGGGTTTGTGCGTTGAGTCCCAAATTAGCAATTGATCTGGAAACATCGAATTGGCGCAACCGTGTGCAAGTAGATCGTTAGGACGAGCAAATACGTACCTGAGTGAACGTTCCATAGACGCAGAAATGACGCCTTTATGGAGGAGAATTGATGCTTAATGAGGAATATTACAAAGTGGAAACGCAGTCAGTGGTTGAAGGAATCGGAATAGCTGTTGAAACACAGACCTTTGAGTGGCTGGAAATGTACGTATGAGGACCTGAAGAGTACACCGGGAGGTTAGTATGAAGATATGGGCGATATGAATGGATGGGAGTCCGAGATTCAACAATGAAGTTAACGGTCAGTAAATCGCAAACAATGCAAAAGAGCGGACCGTGAGCGCGGGCTCACTTGTGCAGGAAGTCAGGATGCATTGAATACAGCTGTTGCGAGAACCATGGGTGAGTGGTACCTATCTGGAGGGAGAGATATGGAAAGTGAATAAATCGGAAATTCAGAGTAGGGAGACTGAAGCTGACCTGGGCCACGGCGCTGAGGGTCCTCAGGACTTGCATACAATTTTGTACGACTTCTACCAGGGCGATAAAGCGATAGGTGGAGTCTTGAGCGCGAGACAACGTTGTGTCTAAAAAAGGTCAGTAAATCGAAGAAATGTAGACCAAGTGGAGGGATTTACCCAGAGCGCGGGAATCATTGATGCAGGAGGTCGCGTTAAATTAAATACAGCGGTTCCGAGAGCCCTAAACCAATCGGATGTGTTTGGAGGGAGAAATATGCAAAGTCAGTAAATCGGAAATTCGGAGTCAGGTCACTGAAACTGACCTGAACCACGGCGCAGAGCGTTCTCTGGGGCTGCGTTCAATCGCGTACGATAGCTCCGAGCACGAAAAGGCAATAGGTAGTGCATGGAGCCGGACGTCGTGGTTTCTGAAAATGGTAACTAAATCGAGAAAGTGTATACAGAGTGTGAATACTTACCGGGAGAGCGGTGTGGACAGCTCTATAAAATGGGAATACCTTGCATGCAGCTGCTCCGAGAGTCGTGCGCGAGTCAAATTCGTCCTGAGAAGAAAATATGAGAAGGTCAGTAAATCGAAAATGCGGAGTAAGTACCTCAGAACTGATCTCACCGCGGCTCGAACAGTACCCTATAGTCAGAGTTAACTACCTACATCTGCTCCGAGTGCGAACAGGCGATAGGTCGAGCTTGAAGACAAGATGGTGCTTTTAGAAAGTGGTCAGTAAATCGGAAAAGTACATACAGAGTGGGATTACTTGGCGGTAGATCGAGGTAGCTCGATGGAGATAGCTCGACGGATATATCTCCAGAAAATCGTAATACCTTTCATGCAGCCGCTCCGAGATCCATGGACGAGTGAGATTAGTCGCGAGGAAGATATATGACAGGGTAAGGGAATCGAAAATGCGAGGTAAGAACTTGAAAACTGACCTCACCGCGGCTCAAGTGCTGCTCAAAGGTCGGTAGTAACGGCGTACAACTGCTCCGATGACGAAAAGACCATAGGTTCTGTCTTGAGCACGAGATTATGTTCTGTGTCAAAAGGTCAGTAAATCGAAAAGCGCCTCAAGGACGACTACAGTCACTGGTATAGCGGCGCTTGGAGCGGGTACAAGTTCCGTGGTATCTTATACATCTGTTCCGAGCAGCCCCGAGAGCGGCTGAGGGGTCAGACTCGTACTGAGTCCTGAATCTAAAAGAATAGTCAGTTTGGAAGAATGTAGAATAACAGCAGAATACTGACCTCTGCTACGGATGCAAGACGCTGGAAGGCTGCATATATAGTGCGTGCAGATATTAGTACAAGAATTGGGACGAAAAAGTGGAGTGAGAACTCGCCAAGGCAAACCAACATTTTGGCACATTTGATGGAATCGACAGGTTGTGTCCATTCTGGGAAAGCGAGTGGCTCGAAACTGTCAATATACATCAGAGATAATACAGTATAATAAGAAAAGGACATAACTCTGGACAAGGGGAATGTTTGGATTTCACGGTGTGCTGGCAAGCTAGACATGAAAATGGAAGACTAGTATCAAGTCAGGGTTCCAATGAACACTCACCCATCGTAGTTGAACTAAACACTAACCGTACACGAAGCCCAGAGTTACTCCGAGTTGAGATGCTGTGAGTGCCGAGCCTAAGGTGAAAGTGGAGATCAATGTGAGTAACGACCGAAAGAACATGAAAAATTACTTGGACTCCATTCATGGGACATCTTGAGGAAGCCTAGCATACAAAGGAATGTATTAGTTAAGAAATGAAGTCAAATACTACGTGGAAGACTCACCATGGAGAGTGGGCGCTTGGTGACGCATCCCCGAGGTCCCCGAGACTCCGAAAATATACTTGAAAGAAATATCCCGCGAGATTCCTGTGGAGCAGAGTCATTTTGGGTCAATAATAGGATCGTCTATGTATAATAAACGCGCCGTTGAAGCGATGAGATGCATTGCAAAGTCTTACGATGCTATTCGGAGTCGCGTTGATCCCGAGATGTGCACGGCGACGCCTTGAAGTTTATCGCGACTACAGGCTAGTGAGCCGACAAGTACAAGTTTATGCCTCAAACATACCTTTTTAGTCTTGTGGTCTCGATCAATGGTCATGGACTTGGACCGACTTGGTGGCAGTTGATGAGAGACTTCGATATAGACTTCAAGTTGAACATCAATGGGTTGCTCGTGTTACATCAATGGAACGGCAACTCACTTTGAAATATCTCGAGGCCTCGATGCTTCAAAATGACTTGGAGCAAGGTATACTCAAGCATCAAGTCAGTCAGACGAGCGATCGGTTTTAAAAAACAAACGCAGCTTACCTCGATCGATACAGCCATAGGTTCGTGGCTCGCCTCTCTTCAACCAAGACCTATCTAAGGACAAGTGGAGTCAGTATGGATTGAAAACGAAATAATGGAGCACATACCTTTAGGGACGATTGTCTCGGCGTCCCGAACCGCGGGAGCAGACTGACGGTCTCTCGGGCTATGTTCAATTTCAAGTCAGGAGGTTTCAACGAAGTATTAAGGCGGAAATACCCGTAATCTAGGTGCACAATAACGGTCTTTCGAGTCTTGAAAGACAAGGACAAGAGCTGCGCGCTAGAAAATTTAGTTCAGCATGAAATTGAACAAAGTACATGGATAACGCACCTTAGTTTTGAACAACGTCTGACTTGACCTTCAAGAATGCGTGGCGTGAGTCAGATCTGAAAGGAAACACAATCACAAGTCAGTAAAAGTCAATCGAAGTCGAATGGGACATCAACATACCTTGTGCACCTTCGAATCCCAACTCCTAACTTCAGCGGGCGCAAAGTTCACGATGCGGGGCCAAGCTAATCTGACTCGAGTACTTCAAGAATGGGTGCGAGTTCAAATCTGAAACAAAAATCAACCGCAACTCAGTAAGGAATGAAATGACACGTAGCCGTTGCACAACGCCCGAGAATGCATTTTAAGACTCAGAGCGACATGACCATACCTTGAGCATGGAGGGTTAGTAACGGCCTTCCGGCAGCGGGGTAATAGCGCACCGTGAATTTATGGGTGAAACCTATTAGAATTGAACGTCAGAATGAAGCAAAGTAAGAAGGAATAAAATGTACCGAGGGCCCTCCCGTTCTTCAAGTCAGTCAGGTTTATAACAAGTCTTATCTTGAGTCACGTTGAGTTCAAACCGAGTCAGAATAGTAAAGATCATTAGATACATCAGACTCACCGTAGTTTGCTTCTGTAGTCATATGAGAATTGTATGAGCGCTTGCTAATTTGAAGCTATTACAAAAATTAGACGGGGCACAAGTTGAAGGTTGAACCAAGACTTAAGGGGGGCAGGCAGCAACCTCGGCAAACTCAACTGAATCCAACACCAAATGAGTCGGAGACTACAAAGTGAACTGAAGTCACGAATAATACTTGCAGGAGGAAAGAAGTGTGCGCACCGTAGATTCAACCAATTCCTGCCCGTCAATATTCAACCAAACCTGAAGAGCGGAGTCAGAGAAACACCATGGTGCGCTAGGGACTTCGGTCTGCGTCGGGAGGGGCGGCGGCACCGTGTTGGTGTGTCCAGAGGTGGGGATCACGGCATCGGCGGGCTTGCGTCGTAGTGTCGGGATCGCGTCGGGAGAGGCGATATCGCGTTGAGAGCGGCGGTAATGGGTCGGCGAATACACGAGGGAGTTGGGAGCGGCGGCATCGTGCACGCCAGTCGTGGTATAGAGAGGCGGGTCGGAGTTATTGCGGTATGGTGTCGGCGCTGGGCGCAACAGCGAGCGGGCATTCTGGAATGCATGACAAACAGAGGAGCAGTAGATTAGACACGCACCTATACGAACCCAATGCTCCTGTTGATGCTGACACTCAACACGGCATCCAACGAGCTGCCGAAGTTGAGTGGCTCAACAGCGGCGAGCTCATTCTCCGCAAAGACAGCGGTGCGCAAGCGCACCGAGGCAATGGGGAGTAGAGGAGCAAAACGGGAGGGAGGTAGCGAGTAGGTGAGGGAGGAGAAGCGAAGTGGGTGGTGGGTGGTTGAGTGAAAGATAGGTGGGTGTGCGCCACTTCTTATAGACGAACGGAAACCCAGGGGCTCGGTTCGGCTGTGTTCCCTGAACGGAACGTAAGTTGGGGATAGAGTGGCGCAATAAGCGACGCACCTTCTGTCCAAGAATAAGCTCAAAACTGAAGTTCGCCGCGACACCCTGGATCCTCCCTGCTCAAACGAAGCGCCACCCAATGCCCAAGCGGCTCCACAGGTGGAATGCGTGTGCAAATTTAAGGCGGGGTTGAAACTTTGGCGATCCCGGGCGTAAAATGGGTGTATAGTGAATATATTTGATGATTCCTCAAAACGAACCATGCGTCGTTTGCGAGGTTTGAGACGGCGTACAGCAAATTTTTGAAGCCAGAGGGATTTCTAGAGTCGATATGAGGATCCTGGCAGGATACTGGGGCAGTGAGTGGGACGCGTCATCCACAGCGACGTCGACACTGTGAGATGGTGCAGAATTCATTATGAGTCAACGACGGCGAACTGGCCACGCACCTGAGCTCTCCGCTTTAATTCCACATCAATCAACCAACCTAAACGCCTCCATCAAGGGTCCGCTAACTGCCGTTCATGCGGAAGCTCGAATATGCGAATTGTGTTTATTTCGAGTTCGCCGTCTCCCTTGATGAATCTAATCAGATGTGTGAGGCGGAGGCGCTGCAGAGTTGTCAGGGGAGTTGATTGAGCATGTAAGGTAAGCTTACCGGTGCGTCGAAGCCAATCTATGAGCAGATGTCGGGTTTCCACTGTCCTTGCCGTTGTTGCAATCCATGCCAGCGGAGCGCAAAGATGAAGGGAGAGAAGCGAGGCCAGGGTTCCAAGAACAGTTGTGAGAAGTTTCAGAGTGAACGAGGTTGGGGTTGGCGGGGAGGAAAAAAATGACTGTGGTGGTCGTCCGCAAGAGACGGCTTCCCAATTAGGCGGCGTTGAATCCGGCGGCCACGGTCCGCTGCCTCGATTGACAGGTGGCGGTGAACACGGATCGCTGGCCCGGAGCGAGGCCAATTATCTCAAATAAAATCCGCCCGCCTCCCGCCCTCTTGTACCGCCGCGGCGGGGTGGCGCACATACCTCTGAGGCCTCCAAAATGGCATTTTTGCCTCCAATTGGCTCATATTCATGCAGGCTCCAATTGCAAGTGGAAATCTATTTCGGTCCAAGTACGGGGACTTGCGGCTTTACCTCCGCTCCGGCTCCATTTAATCTTGACCACATCTTAACATCCCCGTTGCTTCCCTCGACGACCCTCGTTAACGAATGACTCCACGGCTCTCTCACGCACTTCAACATCCCAATTTAACATCCCAACATTAAAAGTCCCTGAGCTCAGGGTGAAACTATTCAAGCCCGACTGAACCTTGTTCAATATTCAACGCGGCGCTGCGAGCTCCTGGAACTAAAATTAGTACTAATTTCACGAACTGTGAAACTACTGTACCAATTTGTATGTAACGCGTAATGCAGGCGCCTTTTGCTTACAAATATGCCTTTTATGGCAGTTGATTGCCCAACAATTACCATGAAAGGCATGTTTTGCGTGTCACGCTTGCTAGAGCATTTCACCCATACACACTGGAGTAATCGACTTGGTTTATTGTCCTGCATCGACATAATAGGATTGCAGAATGTATTTTAGGTTCCTCTGGGTTGCGGACCTCACTTGCTCCGAGCCGCACTCGGGAATATTAATGTCACGCAAATGCTGATGCCATCTGCGCTATTGCGCGCTTCTACGGGCCAATCTCAGCAGTTCAATTCTGATAAGATTTGGTTGATGTTGATTGGGTTCATTTATTTGTTTATTCTCCATCCCGCCAATTCACACGAGCCAGCAGCTTGAATCGAATCAGATTAAGAATGTATTATAGCGCGCTGGTGTTACACTCAGCAGTGAGATGATCGTCGGGTATAATATAAAAATACAGAGCATTTGAACCGAGAAAGCTGGCTATTGAGACAGCGGCCGGGTTTCGACGTGTGAAATAAATAAATAAATCTGCATATGGCCGGATGCACAATGTGTGATTGCTGAATTGCCGAAGCTGCGGGGAGTCTAAAGGAGGAAGTAGGGTTGGTGTTGCCTAGAACTAGATGGGCAGGGAGAGCAACGGTGGCGGCGGCAGGAAATAATGCGGAGTGCATCAACAGTAACCATCAGGGGCGGAAGTGGAGTTGGGGCGGAGAATCACAAACAACCTTTGTTGAATGTTTTATTCGTGTGAAGTGTTTGCCGAGGGACCAAACAAATGCATTTTGACTCTTGTCTTATACCACCACCACCACCACCTTCCTGCTCCGCCTCATTCTCTTCCCCGCACGCACCCGGGCCAGAAACACTAGCCTTTCACCACCAACACTCACTGGGCTCCGACCACACCTCAAACACAAGAATTTTAAGCACACACTGTTGTATTCAAAGCATACACCATTGTATCCAACTGCAAGCTCAACTCGTGCTCATCGTAAGTCTCCATTGCGCGAGATGTAATTTTCTTCCCAACTTACCTCAATTCCCTTTCAGGCCGTCGAACCGGTTCACGTAGCCTGTCACGGCGCCGAACCGGCGGAATCCGCCGGTAACATGTACCGGCAACGAGTTCGAGTCAGCTCGCCATCACGCCGGCGACCTCGATGCGCCACACCGCTGGCTCCAGCACCGAACTACTGGCACCGGACCGCTGGTAAGCTCCCACCGCGCGCGTGACTCTTCGCTTTTGCTCACAAATAATTGATAGTGCAGTTCAAAACCGATGTATGCTCAACATCGACGCGAGCAGCGCGTGTCCTGCCAAGCCTCCCTGCGATTTTACCCTGGTCCATACACTTTGACGTGTAAGTACATTTGAAACCACAGGCTCACACATTCAATTCAACTAATATTACAACTTCAGCGCGTTGCCACTCCTCGACGCGTTGAAATCACGATGGCACGTGAGTGCCCTTCGCAGCATCGCGAGAATCACCTCAATGCACTATCTACGCATGTCGGCGCCGCCTCGAATTTTTATCACATTTATGGAGGTCCCGCGGACCACACATATTCTGTAAGTTCTGTTTATTGTACCCCATGCAGAGCCTTATAAATTTACTCGTAGAATCGTGCCCTCCTCAGTCTCTATTCGGTCTTGCACGACCCCAAGACGCGGCCGTTACGCTCCCTACGCATCGGCAACGCGAAGCGCCACTCCAGCATTTATTTATTTTTACATTTTTGGTGGTCCCGCGGCACGCAGCGCCACCCCCATGTTCTATTCGGCTTGCCGCGAACCCAAGACATGTCCGCAGTCTGACTTCAATAGCACGCGGCGGCGCGCAGCGTTTATTTGATGTCACAGCCACCTGCGACCCTAAGGACATGTCCGTCGCGCTCACCACGCGTCGGCGGCGCGTAGCGCCGCTCCCTGGGAACTTTTATTACGTTTTTGGACGTCCCGCGGACCACTCAAAGCGTCGCGTGTAAGTTCCATTCAGTTCACGCTGTCTTGAGTATCCAACTGAAGGTAATCCCGGCCAGCCTTCAATTACGCGTCAACCTCAATCTGTATTCGATATTCGAGCGTCTCGCGTGCACACGACGCGTCCGTTATACTCCACACGTGTCTGCGGCGCGTAGCGCCGCCCCCGCAGTCTTTATAACATTTTTGCGCTTCCCGCGGACAAGGCTACGTGTTCTAGGTAAGCGCCATCTATTATCTGGTCTTCTTGCAATTCCAACTCAACCTCCTCCCATAGTATTGCACTCTGGCTTCAATGGTGCGCGGTGGCGGCGCTAAGCGCCGTCTCCATTGTTTATTCAATGCCTCAAGTTCTATTTGGCTTCCCCGCGAACCCAAGACACGTCCGCCGTGCTCCACACGCGTCGGCGGCACGTAGTGCCGGCCCTGCAATTTTTATTACATTTTTGGGCTTCCCGCGGATAAGGCTACGTGTTCTAGGTAAGCGCCATCTATTATCTGGTCTCCTTACAATTCCAATTCAACCTCCCATAGAATCGCACTCTGGCTTCACTGGCGCACGTCGGCGGCACAAAGCGCGGTCTCCGTTGTTATTTGATGTCCGAGTCCTCCGCGAGCCTAACGACGTGCTTGTCGCGCTCCTAACGCGTCGGCGACGCCCAGCGCCGCCCCTGCAATTCTGATTACATTTTTGGGCTTCCCGCGGACCGGGCTACGTGTTACAGGTAAGCCCCGTCTATCATCTGGTTTCCTTGCAATTCTAACTCAACCTCCTCCCATAGGATCGCACCCTGGGGGCTTCAATGGCGTGCGGCGGCGGCGCACAGCGCTGCCTTCAGCGTTTATTCGATGTCCGAGTCTCCCGCGAGCTTAACGACGTGCCCTTCGCGTTCCCTACGCGTCGGCGGCGCGCAGCGATGCCCCCGAGTTTATTTTTACATTTTTGGTGGTCCTGCGGCGCGCAGCGCCGTACTCAAGTCCTATTCGGCTTCCCGCGAACCCAAGACGTGTCCGCCGTGCTCCACACGCGTCGCCGACGCGTACCGCCGCCGCCGCAGTTTTTATCACATTTTTGGGCTTCCCGCAGACATGGTTACATGTTACAGGTAAGCCCCATCTACTATCTATTCTTCTTGCAGTCCCAACTCAACCTCATCCCATAGAATCACACTCTGGCTTTAATAGCGCGCAGCGCTGCCTTCGGTGTTTACTCGATGTCCGAGTCTCCCACGAGCTTAACGACACGCCCGTCACGCTCCCGACGCGTCGGCGGCGCCCAGCGCCGAGCCAGGATTTATTGTCGCATTTTTGGTGGTCCTGCGGCGCGCAGCGCCGTACTCAAATCTTATTCGGCTTCCCGCGAACCCAAGACGCGTCCGGCGCGCTCCACACGCGTCGGCGGCGCGTAGCGCCGCCCCCACAATTTTTATTACATTTTTGAGCGTCCCGCGGACAAGGCTAGGTGTTACAGGTAAGCCCCATTTATCATCTGTTGTTCTTGCAATCCCAACTCAACTTGACTTCAATAGCGTGCGGCGGCGGCGCGCAGCGCTGCCTTTGGTTTTTATTCGATGTCCGAGCCTCCCACGAGCCCAATGACGCGTCCGTCGCGCTCCCCGGTCGCGCGCCGCCCCCCCCCGGAATTTCTATTACATTTTTGAAGGTCCTGCGGACCACTTGACGTGTCGTGTGTAAGTTCCAGTCAATTTACGCTGTCTTGAGAGTATCTGACCTTCACTACAGCCACCCTCAATCTTTATTCAATGTTGGAGCTTCTCGCAACCCCCCCGTGCGCGCCCGATGCGTCGGCGCGCCCCCGAACTTTAATTACTTTTTTGGAGGTCCCGCAGACCGTAAGTTTCCTTTGATCAGTGCACGAGGTGATCTTAAACTGACTTGTCAATAGAATCGCCCCGCGACCATTTTATCACAAATCAATGTATGTACCGGTGTCCTACGAGCCCCGATACACGTGCGCTTCGACCCCCCCCGATTTTTAAATTACGTTTTTGGACTTGCCACAAACCGCTCGACGCGTCACCGGTAAGTTTCGTTCATTATAATTCTCGTTGCGCGATGACTCAAACGACGCGCGCAGCCCGACCTTTGACGCGCCGTCGCTGCCTTCGACTTCCCGTGAGCCCCAAGACACATACGGCTGGACTCTCACGCACGTTTTATTTGGATTTTTGGAGGTCCCGCGACCGCCGCGACGCGCCTTCGGTAAGTTTCATTCTAGTACTTGCCCTTGCATGTTAAACTCACCGTACCCCGCAGACTTGCGTCGGCGAGCGCGTATCCAGCGCGTTAGCATCGTTTGAACTCCGCAGCCGCTTCCAATGCGCCAGCGCCGCGATGCCCTCCCCGTCGCCGCCGCCGCCTCCCACCGCTCCGGCATTTTAAATTTTGGATTTGGGCTTCCCGTGAGCGCGGCGATATTTTTATTATGGATTTGGTATTCCCGCGAGCAGGGTGTGTGTATGTTCCTTTGTGCGGCTACTCTAATTACTGACCCCTCCCTTTCAGTTCGCGCTCCGTCGCGCCCATCCACGCGCCGCCGCCATCACGCCATCAACGCGCCCGACATTCAACTTCTGGATTTCGCGTTCCCGCGAGCGGGGTTAGGTATGTTCGTTCTCACGTCATCCTTATCCCATTCCTTACGCCACGCGGCGATATTTTTATCTTGGTAAGTTCGGTCTCGCGTCATATTTATCTCACTGCTGAGCCCTACCTCTCAGTCTGTCATCAAAGCCCGCCCTCAGTATTCAAATTCTGGATTTCAAGTCCCCGCGAGCGCCATCATCGCGCCGGCGCTGCCCCGATATTTTACTTTTTGGATTTCGCGTTCCCGCGAGCGAGGTCACGCGTGTGTTGGTTGCCGCGGTGTTATAGTCCAAGTACTAACCACTACTCTTCAGTTCACGCTCCCGCCCGCCGCGATTGCGCCATCACACCGATAAACGTGCCCGCCAACATTTAACATTTTGATTTTGCGTTCCCGCGACGGCGAGCAGTATGTTCCTCCCCGCAATGTTTAGTAATTGAATTACCAACTCGTTCCTTTCAGATTGCGCTCCCGACATTTTAAATTACATGGTGTTCCTTATGCGTACGTCCCTTCCCGCGGCTCTGTATCTAATCGCGCTCAGTCTGTGTTCAAGCTGCGCCCTTGACGCGCTGCCCGCTTGTGGGATCCTCATTTGATCGCTGGCATGTTTTGTGTTCCGTTCAACGCGCCAACTTTTTCAACTCCCCGGCGCGGCGCAAACATTCAAACTCCAAGGGATCACATTTTCTGTAATCGCTAAATTTGGATTTCAGCTCGCCACACACCGTGCCCCTCATATTTTAAATGAGCGGGTTAATGTATGTTATCTCTCGCAGTCTTTATGCATTCATTACTAACCTTTTACTCCCAGATCACGCATTTGCGCTGAGTTGCACATTAAATGCGGAGCCGTGTTGACTTTGTTACGCAGTTCGGCGTCGAATAGCGGAGTTTATCGTGTTTTAGGCGAGTTTTAACCTTACAAGACGGAATCTACTGACACGGGAATTGCAGGCACCGCGATTCTCGCGCTTTGACCTCTGCCGGTCCGGCTTGCGCCAGGCACCGATTGAAGATCTTAACCCTAGATGCATCGAGATCCAGCTACCGCCTGTATTGACCCGCTAAACTAAAATTATTGAATGACCTTCGGGACGGGGAGACTATGCCAAAAATTTAAAATGAAAATTTGGACTTGCGTTCGAAAATGCGACCCATATACACCTCCCACGATAGTTTAAAAACATTGGTAACTCTTTTCATACAAGCCGCGTATCAGGCTGAGAGGGGCAGGAGAGGGCCCAGAGAAATGGGTTGGAGGGCACGATTTGGTTAATGGAACATGTTCCATTAACCATTTGATGGCGATCGAGCGGTGACATCATCGAGATCTCCAATCAAAAACATATTTTCATTCTCTTCTCTCTCTCTCACCATGGCGGCACTTGGACGCGACGACGCGCCTGGTGCATACCCTCATCGCCCTCACCCCGAGCTCATCGCCCTCCCCGTCGTCCTCGCCATCGCCGACGACGACGAAGACCTATCCACCCGCCGGACACCCTACACGCGTCCAGATGGCGACCCCGTCCTCCTCAGCCACGTCGCCGTCCCCGACCACCGCCTTCGCGTCTCCCCTCCAGTTCCCGGCCTCCACCCCCGAGCCCCCGGAGCACGACCAACCGCAAGCGCGCCAGCGAGAAGTTCAAGGCGAGAGCAGAGATATCCAATGTGAGTGCTGGACGCGTTCCCCCTCTTTTTTCTGCCACTGGCGCGACCCCCGTGTCTCCCAGGCGCCTTGGATCCTCTTCCCAATCCTCTCCATGTCTCTGCACCCCGTTTTGCGGTCGACGCTAACAGCCCCTCTTATCCACAGGTCACCCGCAGTCTCCGCGCGCGTCTGTCGTATGCGTCGTACAAGGCGACCCACAACATCTCTCATGTCCCCCTGCGCGACCTCGAGGCTCAGAGCCAGAGCCAGGCAACAGGTCTTCTCCCGCACCATGGCCGCCAAACGTAAGGCGAGCACCGTCTCCACCGCCACCGCCTACGCCTCCTCTATCGGAACAACAACTACTACAACAACCCTGCAACCAGGGCGGCGCGTCCGCAAGTCCGGGCTCGGGCTCTCTGCGTCGGCCAGGGAGCATGGCGCCGCCGCCCAACGTCGGTCCGCGCGCGTACTATCCCGCCGCGTTCGGCGGAGCACCCAACGCCGCCGCGGGCGGAAGCGGCTCCGACTCGGCGCGGCCCATGCTCGCCCATAGCCTCTTCACCTCGATCCTCGCACCGCCGCCGTCCCAGCAGGCGCGCACGATCCTCAACGTGGCAGACCCGCCCGTGCCTCCCCCCTCACGGCCCCCTGCCTCCCCGCGGCCACGCAGCGGCAAGTCCTCGGCGCGCAGCATCGCAGAAGGCACGCGCGCCATGGCAAAGACCCGCCGTGACGACAAGCCCGAGAAGCGCAAGGCCAAGCGCGCGCTCGACAAGGGCAAGCAAAAGCAGCGCCGCCACGCCGATGTCGACGCCGACGGCGACGTCGACATGAAGGCCGCCGCGACCCTCACGTCCCTCCTCCTCAATCACCGCCCATCAGGCAGCGTGTCGTCGCCGCGCTCCAGCCTCGACGATTCGGAGACGGGCTCCACTCAGTCGTACTCGCACTTTGCACAGAGCTCGGCGCGGAACAACGCCGCCGCCTCTGCACCGCCGCCGGGCGCAGCGTCCGGCTCCACGTCCTCTGCTGCGCCCGGGTCCGCGCCCGGCCCCGTGCCCGAGTTCCGCCGCGCGAGCGCAACGCCGCCGCCGCAAACGCAGACGCAGCACACGACGCCGCGGCCCGCGCCGACGGACAACGAGGCGGCGGACCTCATGCTCTTCCTCGCGACGTCGCCGTCGCCCGTGCGCAAGGACGCGACGCGCGACCTCGCGGCGTACCGCGCGCTCAACGGCGCGCGGCCCAAGGGGCGCGTGCTGTTTCCCACCGCGGGCTCGATGGACGTCGGCGAGAAGCTCGCGCGGGGCGGCGCGGACAGCTTTTCGTCGAGCGTGTCGAGCATTGGGGGCGAGATGCGGGGGCCGGCGTCGAGGACGGCGACGCCTGTGCCGGCCGCGGGATCGCCGGCACCGATGGGCGCGGGCGCACAGCTGCTCCCGCCGCCGTCGATGCCGGCTGGCGCACGGAACGAGGGCGGGAGCGCGACCGCGAGCCCGAAGCCCGTGTACGGGCAACCGCCGCCGCCGCCGCCTCCACAGCAGGCAGACTTTAACTTTAACGAGTTTCTGAACGCGTCGCCGTCGCCTGCGCGCCCTGCGCCCAATCCGCATCCGAATCCGAATCCGAATCTGAATCCGAATTTGAATCCGAATGCGCAGGGGAGTGTGGGTGTGCACGCGCAGGCGCAGGCGAAGGCGAGTCTGGGGCTGCGCGCGGATGTGGGGAGGAAGCTGTTTGAGGAGGAGCAGATGCGGCTTGGGGGCGGGGGCGGAGGCGGGGGTGGGGGTGGGATGCATGGGCATGGGGGGCAGGCGCAGGGCATGAGTGGGAGAAGGAAAGGGAGCGGGAGAGGGAGAGGGAGAGGGGGCTCGGCGCGGGGATTGACCTCGTGCAGCAGAGTTGAGGCGGGTGTGGGTGTGGGTCGGAGATAGATTCGACTCGCGGTCCGCTTTTCTCGCCTCGATGATGCTTTCTTTCCCGACATTCCCCTTTTCCGACGTTCCCCTGGTCTCTCGCCTCTGTTGTACTCCCCCGGAACCCGCACTCGCACCCACGTTGTATCACCAGCCCATATCCATCTCACTATCACCATCCATCCCCGTCCACGGCCACGTCCCCAACGAATCCATCTCCATCCTATGTACGACGACGACGAACGAACGAACGAAGGCGTCGGGACGGTTGTTTATTTTCCTCTCCCTCTCTCTCTCTCTCCGTCTCTTCAATCCTCTTCCCTCCCTGCGTCTCGCTCACTCCTACCCTTACTTTTCCCTCGATTCTTTTTTTCTACTACTCCATCTTCTCCTACATACTCGTTTTCACCCTCCTTCCTGTCTATTATTCCTTCCTACTCCCTACTTCCTACTTCCCACCTACTTACCCGCTCCTCGCCTTAATGCTCCCGACCCCGACCCCGACCCCGCTGTGCATGCCTGCTTACTCTTTCTTTTCTTTTCTTCTAGTCTTGCTCTTACTCTTGCTCTACTTCTAGGATGTAGGATGTAGGATGTAGTCGGCGCTTCTTCACTCCTGTATACGTGCTTTTTCTTTGTCTTTTCTTCTTTTTTGTCGATTGTTTTTATTGAATGAATGGGTGTTTTGATTGATTGATTCGGTGGGAGTGATAAGTGAAAAATAGATGAAGGATGGAGGGAGTTACCGGGAGCGGCGCGCTCGGTGCAGAACGGCGCAATTCAGCCGCTCGGGAGAGAGATCTGTAAAGTCAGTACATCGGAGAATCGGAGTAAGGGCCGGCACCAGAGCTCTGTCTTGAGAACGAAATAGTGCGCTGTGAAAAATGGTGGGGTAGTAAATCGAAATAATGCAGAAGGACCGGAAGGAGATACCGAGAGCGTGGCGCTCATTGGTGTAGGGAGTCGTGATGCATTGTATACAGCTGCTCCGAGAGCCATGGACGAGTCGGATTTGTTTGGAGAGAGAGAGGTAAAGTCAGTAAATCGGAAATTCGAGGTAAGGAGTCGAAATATTACCTATAATATGATGCTGAGACTACTAGCGGGTTGCGTTCAATTACTTACGACTGGTCCGAGCGCGGAAAGTCGATAAGGTAAGTATCGAGCCCGAGATAATGCCCATCAGCGCACTAACCTTACGGGCACTCGCGCGCGTCCACCCACGCTTAAAGATGCCGCCCGCACTCATTGCGACTCGCAGAGCGCCGCCGTGGTGCTCGCTCACCTCTCCGTGGTCGCTCCGAGGCACCGGAACTACACACCCGTGGTTCCGAGGCCTCCGTCGCGAGCTGCGTCTCACCCGCGTCCCGCCCTCGGCGTGCCTCGGAACGCACATAAACGTCCGCGTGTGCCTCGGTCACCGAGCCCGTGCATGCGGGGTACCCCCCGCCATCGTATACACGCGCCTCCGAGGCCTCGGACCGCAAGACGCACGCGCGCGAGCCGGGTTTGTGCGTTGAGTCCCAAATTAGCAATTGATCTGGAAACATCGAATTGGCGCAACCGTGTGCAAGTAGATCGTTAGGACGAGCAAATACGTACCTGAGTGAACGTTCCATAGACGCAGAAATGACGCCTTTATGGAGGAGAATTGATGCTTAATGAGGAATATTACAAAGTGGAAACGCAGTCAGTGGTTGAAGGAATCGGAATAGCTGTTGAAACACAGACCTTTGAGTGGCTGGAAATGTACGTATGAGGACCTGAAGAGTACACCGGGAGGTTAGTATGAAGATATGGGCGATATGAATGGATGGGAGTCCGAGATTCAACAATGAAGTTAACGGTCAGTAAATCGCAAACAATGCAAAAGAGCGGACCGTGAGCGCGGGCTCACTTGTGCAGGAAGTCAGGATGCATTGAATACAGCTGTTGCGAGAACCATGGGTGAGTGGTACCTATCTGGAGGGAGAGATATGGAAAGTGAATAAATCGGAAATTCAGAGTAGGGAGACTGAAGCTGACCTGGGCCACGGCGCTGAGGGTCCTCAGGACTTGCATACAATTTTGTACGACTTCTACCAGGGCGATAAAGCGATAGGTGGAGTCTTGAGCGCGAGACAACGTTGTGTCTAAAAAAGGTCAGTAAATCGAAGAAATGTAGACCAAGTGGAGGGATTTACCCAGAGCGCGGGAATCATTGATGCAGGAGGTCGCGTTAAATTAAATACAGCGGTTCCGAGAGCCCTAAACCAATCGGATGTGTTTGGAGGGAGAAATATGCAAAGTCAGTAAATCGGAAATTCGGAGTCAGGTCACTGAAACTGACCTGAACCACGGCGCAGAGCGTTCTCTGGGGCTGCGTTCAATCGCGTACGATAGCTCCGAGCACGAAAAGGCAATAGGTAGTGCATGGAGCCGGACGTCGTGGTTTCTGAAAATGGTAACTAAATCGAGAAAGTGTATACAGAGTGTGAATACTTACCGGGAGAGCGGTGTGGACAGCTCTATAAAATGGGAATACCTTGCATGCAGCTGCTCCGAGAGTCGTGCGCGAGTCAAATTCGTCCTGAGAAGAAAATATGAGAAGGTCAGTAAATCGAAAATGCGGAGTAAGTACCTCAGAACTGATCTCACCGCGGCTCGAACAGTACCCTATAGTCAGAGTTAACTACCTACATCTGCTCCGAGTGCGAACAGGCGATAGGTCGAGCTTGAAGACAAGATGGTGCTTTTAGAAAGTGGTCAGTAAATCGGAAAAGTACATACAGAGTGGGATTACTTGGCGGTAGATCGAGGTAGCTCGATGGAGATAGCTCGACGGATATATCTCCAGAAAATCGTAATACCTTTCATGCAGCCGCTCCGAGATCCATGGACGAGTGAGATTAGTCGCGAGGAAGATATATGACAGGGTAAGGGAATCGAAAATGCGAGGTAAGAACTTGAAAACTGACCTCACCGCGGCTCAAGTGCTGCTCAAAGGTCGGTAGTAACGGCGTACAACTGCTCCGATGACGAAAAGACCATAGGTTCTGTCTTGAGCACGAGATTATGTTCTGTGTCAAAAGGTCAGTAAATCGAAAAGCGCCTCAAGGACGACTACAGTCACTGGTATAGCGGCGCTTGGAGCGGGTACAAGTTCCGTGGTATCTTATACATCTGTTCCGAGCAGCCCCGAGAGCGGCTGAGGGGTCAGACTCGTACTGAGTCCTGAATCTAAAAGAATAGTCAGTTTGGAAGAATGTAGAATAACAGCAGAATACTGACCTCTGCTACGGATGCAAGACGCTGGAAGGCTGCATATATAGTGCGTGCAGATATTAGTACAAGAATTGGGACGAAAAAGTGGAGTGAGAACTCGCCAAGGCAAACCAACATTTTGGCACATTTGATGGAATCGACAGGTTGTGTCCATTCTGGGAAAGCGAGTGGCTCGAAACTGTCAATATACATCAGAGATAATACAGTATAATAAGAAAAGGACATAACTCTGGACAAGGGGAATGTTTGGATTTCACGGTGTGCTGGCAAGCTAGACATGAAAATGGAAGACTAGTATCAAGTCAGGGTTCCAATGAACACTCACCCATCGTAGTTGAACTAAACACTAACCGTACACGAAGCCCAGAGTTACTCCGAGTTGAGATGCTGTGAGTGCCGAGCCTAAGGTGAAAGTGGAGATCAATGTGAGTAACGACCGAAAGAACATGAAAAATTACTTGGACTCCATTCATGGGACATCTTGAGGAAGCCTAGCATACAAAGGAATGTATTAGTTAAGAAATGAAGTCAAATACTACGTGGAAGACTCACCATGGAGAGTGGGCGCTTGGTGACGCATCCCCGAGGTCCCCGAGACTCCGAAAATATACTTGAAAGAAATATCCCGCGAGATTCCTGTGGAGCAGAGTCATTTTGGGTCAATAATAGGATCGTCTATGTATAATAAACGCGCCGTTGAAGCGATGAGATGCATTGCAAAGTCTTACGATGCTATTCGGAGTCGCGTTGATCCCGAGATGTGCACGGCGACGCCTTGAAGTTTATCGCGACTACAGGCTAGTGAGCCGACAAGTACAAGTTTATGCCTCAAACATACCTTTTTAGTCTTGTGGTCTCGATCAATGGTCATGGACTTGGACCGACTTGGTGGCAGTTGATGAGAGACTTCGATATAGACTTCAAGTTGAACATCAATGGGTTGCTCGTGTTACATCAATGGAACGGCAACTCACTTTGAAATATCTCGAGGCCTCGATGCTTCAAAATGACTTGGAGCAAGGTATACTCAAGCATCAAGTCAGTCAGACGAGCGATCGGTTTTAAAAAACAAACGCAGCTTACCTCGATCGATACAGCCATAGGTTCGTGGCTCGCCTCTCTTCAACCAAGACCTATCTAAGGACAAGTGGAGTCAGTATGGATTGAAAACGAAATAATGGAGCACATACCTTTAGGGACGATTGTCTCGGCGTCCCGAACCGCGGGAGCAGACTGACGGTCTCTCGGGCTATGTTCAATTTCAAGTCAGGAGGTTTCAACGAAGTATTAAGGCGGAAATACCCGTAATCTAGGTGCACAATAACGGTCTTTCGAGTCTTGAAAGACAAGGACAAGAGCTGCGCGCTAGAAAATTTAGTTCAGCATGAAATTGAACAAAGTACATGGATAACGCACCTTAGTTTTGAACAACGTCTGACTTGACCTTCAAGAATGCGTGGCGTGAGTCAGATCTGAAAGGAAACACAATCACAAGTCAGTAAAAGTCAATCGAAGTCGAATGGGACATCAACATACCTTGTGCACCTTCGAATCCCAACTCCTAACTTCAGCGGGCGCAAAGTTCACGATGCGGGGCCAAGCTAATCTGACTCGAGTACTTCAAGAATGGGTGCGAGTTCAAATCTGAAACAAAAATCAACCGCAACTCAGTAAGGAATGAAATGACACGTAGCCGTTGCACAACGCCCGAGAATGCATTTTAAGACTCAGAGCGACATGACCATACCTTGAGCATGGAGGGTTAGTAACGGCCTTCCGGCAGCGGGGTAATAGCGCACCGTGAATTTATGGGTGAAACCTATTAGAATTGAACGTCAGAATGAAGCAAAGTAAGAAGGAATAAAATGTACCGAGGGCCCTCCCGTTCTTCAAGTCAGTCAGGTTTATAACAAGTCTTATCTTGAGTCACGTTGAGTTCAAACCGAGTCAGAATAGTAAAGATCATTAGATACATCAGACTCACCGTAGTTTGCTTCTGTAGTCATATGAGAATTGTATGAGCGCTTGCTAATTTGAAGCTATTACAAAAATTAGACGGGGCACAAGTTGAAGGTTGAACCAAGACTTAAGGGGGGCAGGCAGCAACCTCGGCAAACTCAACTGAATCCAACACCAAATGAGTCGGAGACTACAAAGTGAACTGAAGTCACGAATAATACTTGCAGGAGGAAAGAAGTGTGCGCACCGTAGATTCAACCAATTCCTGCCCGTCAATATTCAACCAAACCTGAAGAGCGGAGTCAGAGAAACACCATGGTGCGCTAGGGACTTCGGTCTGCGTCGGGAGGGGCGGCGGCACCGTGTTGGTGTGTCCAGAGGTGGGGATCACGGCATCGGCGGGCTTGCGTCGTAGTGTCGGGATCGCGTCGGGAGAGGCGATATCGCGTTGAGAGCGGCGGTAATGGGTCGGCGAATACACGAGGGAGTTGGGAGCGGCGGCATCGTGCACGCCAGTCGTGGTATAGAGAGGCGGGTCGGAGTTATTGCGGTATGGTGTCGGCGCTGGGCGCAACAGCGAGCGGGCATTCTGGAATGCATGACAAACAGAGGAGCAGTAGATTAGACACGCACCTATACGAACCCAATGCTCCTGTTGATGCTGACACTCAACACGGCATCCAACGAGCTGCCGAAGTTGAGTGGCTCAACAGCGGCGAGCTCATTCTCCGCAAAGACAGCGGTGCGCAAGCGCACCGAGGCAATGGGGAGTAGAGGAGCAAAACGGGAGGGAGGTAGCGAGTAGGTGAGGGAGGAGAAGCGAAGTGGGTGGTGGGTGGTTGAGTGAAAGATAGGTGGGTGTGCGCCACTTCTTATAGACGAACGGAAACCCAGGGGCTCGGTTCGGCTGTGTTCCCTGAACGGAACGTAAGTTGGGGATAGAGTGGCGCAATAAGCGACGCACCTTCTGTCCAAGAATAAGCTCAAAACTGAAGTTCGCCGCGACACCCTGGATCCTCCCTGCTCAAACGAAGCGCCACCCAATGCCCAAGCGGCTCCACAGGTGGAATGCGTGTGCAAATTTAAGGCGGGGTTGAAACTTTGGCGATCCCGGGCGTAAAATGGGTGTATAGTGAATATATTTGATGATTCCTCAAAACGAACCATGCGTCGTTTGCGAGGTTTGAGACGGCGTACAGCAAATTTTTGAAGCCAGAGGGATTTCTAGAGTCGATATGAGGATCCTGGCAGGATACTGGGGCAGTGAGTGGGACGCGTCATCCACAGCGACGTCGACACTGTGAGATGGTGCAGAATTCATTATGAGTCAACGACGGCGAACTGGCCACGCACCTGAGCTCTCCGCTTTAATTCCACATCAATCAACCAACCTAAACGCCTCCATCAAGGGTCCGCTAACTGCCGTTCATGCGGAAGCTCGAATATGCGAATTGTGTTTATTTCGAGTTCGCCGTCTCCCTTGATGAATCTAATCAGATGTGTGAGGCGGAGGCGCTGCAGAGTTGTCAGGGGAGTTGATTGAGCATGTAAGGTAAGCTTACCGGTGCGTCGAAGCCAATCTATGAGCAGATGTCGGGTTTCCACTGTCCTTGCCGTTGTTGCAATCCATGCCAGCGGAGCGCAAAGATGAAGGGAGAGAAGCGAGGCCAGGGTTCCCAAGAACAGTTGTGAGAAGTTTCAGAGTGAACGAGGTTGGGGTTGGCGGGGAGGAAAAAAATGACTGTGGTGGTCGTCCGCAAGAGACGGCTTCCCAATTAGGCGGCGTTGAATCCGGCGGCCACGGTCCGCTGCCTCGATTGACAGGTGGCGGTGAACCACGGATCGCTGGCCCGGAGCGAGGCCAATTATCTCAAATAAAATCCCGCCCGCCTCCCGCCCTCTTGTACCGCCGCGGCGGGGTGGCGCACATACCTCTGAGGCCTCCAAAATGGCATTTTTGCCTCCAATTGGCTCATATTCATGCAGGCTCCAATTGCAAGTGGAAATCTATTTCGGTCCAAGTACGGGGACTTGCGGCTTTACCTCCGCTCCGGCTCCATTTAATCTTGACCACATCTTAACATCCCCGTTGCTTCCCTCGACGACCCTCGTTAACGAATGACTCCACGGCTCTCTCACGCACTTCAACATCCCAATTTAACATCCCAACATTAAAAGTCCCTGAGCTCAGGGTGAAACTATTCAAGCCCGACTGAAACCTTGTTCAATATTCAACGCGGCGCTGCGAGCTCCTGGAACTAAAATTAGTACTAATTTCACGAACTGTGAAACTACTGTACCAATTTGTATGTAACGCGTAATGCAGGCGCCTTTTGCTTACAAATATGCCTTTTATGGCAGTTGATTGCCCAACAATTACCATGAAAGGCATGTTTTGCGTGTCACGCTTGCTAGAGCATTTCACCCATACACACTGGAGTAATCGACTTGGTTTATTGTCCTGCATCGACATAATAGGATTGCAGAATGTATTTTAGGTTCCTCTGGGTTGCGGACCTCACTTGCTCCGAGCCGCACTCGGGAATATTAATGTCACGCAAATGCTGATGCCATCTGCGCTATTGCGCGCTTCTACGGGCCAATCTCAGCAGTTCAATTCTGATAAGATTTGGTTGATGTTGATTGGGTTCATTTATTTGTTTATTCTCCATCCCGCCAATTCACACGAGCCAGCAGCTTGAATCGAATCAGATTAAGAATGTATTATAGCGCGCTGGTGTTACACTCAGCAGTGAGATGATCGTCGGGTATAATATAAAAATACAGAGCATTTGAACCGAGAAAGCTGGCTATTGAGACAGCGGCCGGGTTTCGACGTGTGAAATAAATAAATAAATCTGCATATGGCCGGATGCACAATGTGTGATTGCTGAATTGCCGAAGCTGCGGGGAGTCTAAAGGAGGAAGTAGGGTTGGTGTTGCCTAGAACTAGATGGGCAGGGAGAGCAACGGTGGCGGCGGCAGGAAATAATGCGGAGTGCATCAACAGTAACCATCAGGGGCGGAAGTGGAGTTGGGGCGGAGAATCACAAACAACCTTTGTTGAATGTTTTATTCGTGTGAAGTGTTTGCCGAGGGACCAAACAAATGCATTTTGACTCTTGTCTTATACCACCACCACCACCACCTTCCTGCTCCGCCTCATTCTCTTCCCCGCACGCACCCGGGCCAGAACACTAGCCTTTCACCACCAACACTCACTGGGCTCCGACCACACCTCAAACACAAGAATTTTAAGCACACACTGTTGTATTCAAAGCATACACCATTGTATCCAACTGCAAGCTCAACTCGTGCTCATCGTAAGTCTCCATTGCGCGAGATGTAATTTTCTTCCCAACTTACCTCAATTTCCCTTTCAGGCCGTCGAACCGGTTCACGTAGCCTGTCACGGCGCCGAACCGGCGGAATCCGCCGGTAACATGTACCGGCAACGAGTTCGAGTCAGCTCGCCATCACGCCGGCGACCTCGATGCGCCACACCGCTGGCTCCAGCACCGAACTACTGGCACCGGACCGCTGGTAAGCTCCCACCGCGCGCGTGACTCTTCGCTTTTGCTCACAAATAATTGATAGTGCAGTTCAAAACCGATGTATGCTCAACATCGACGCGAGCAGCGCGTGTCCTGCCAAGCCTCCCGTGCGATTTTACCCTGGTCCATACACTTTGACGTGTAAGTACATTTGAAACCACAGGCTCACACATTCAATTCAACTAATATTACAACTTCAGCGCGTTGCCACTCCTCGACGCGTTGAAATCACGATGGCACGTGAGTGCCCTTCGCAGCATCGCGAGAATCACCTCAATGCACTATCTACGCATGTCGGCGCCGCCTCGAATTTTTATCACATTTATGGAGGTCCCGCGGACCACACATATTCTGTAAGTTCTGTTTATTGTACCCCATGCAGAGCCTTATAAATTTACTCGTAGAATCGTGCCCTCCTCAGTCTCTATTCGGTCTTGCACGACCCCAAGACGCGGCCGTTACGCTCCCTACGCATCGGCAACGCGAAGCGCCACTCCAGCATTTATTTATTTTTACATTTTTGGTGGTCCCGCGGCACGCAGCGCCACCCCCATGTTCTATTCGGCTTGCCGCGAACCCAAGACATGTCCGCAGTCTGACTTCAATAGCACGCGGCGGCGCGCAGCGTTTATTTGATGTCACAGCCACCTGCGACCCTAAGGACATGTCCGTCGCGCTCACCACGCGTCGGCGGCGCGTAGCGCCGCTCCCTGGGAACTTTTATTATGTTTTTGGACGTCCCGCGGACCACTCAAAGCGTCGCGTGTAAGTTCCATTCAGTTCACGCTGTCTTGAGTATCCAACTGAAGGTAATCCCGGCCAGCCTTCAATTACGCGTCAACCTCAATCTGTATTCGATATTCGAGCGTCTCGCGAGCCCACGACACGTCCGTTATACTCCACTACGCGCCGCCCCCGCAGTCTTTATAACATTTTTGCGCTTCCCGCAGACAAGGCTACGTGTTCTAGGTAAGCGCCATCTATTATCTGGTCTTCTTGCAATTCCAACTCAACCTCCTCCCATAGAATTACACTCTGGCTTCAATGCCGCGCAGTGACGGCGCAAAGCGCCGTCTCCATTGTTTATTTGATGTCTCAAGTCCTATTCGGCTTCCCCGCGAACCCAAGACGTGTTCGCCGCGCTCGCGACGCGTCGGCTGCGCGTAGCGCCGCCCCCGCAGATTTTATCACATTTTTGGGTTTCCCGCGGACAAGACTACGTGTTCTAGGTAAGCCCCATCTATTAATATGGTCTCCTTGCAATTCCAGCTCAACCTCCTCCCATAGAATTGCACTCTGGCTTCAATGGCGCGCGGTGGCGGCGCTAAGCGCCGTCTCCATTGTTTATTAGCCTGGTTGCGCAAAAGCCATTCAATGGCGAATGGCTTCCAAAAATGGCAATTTCCAAGCAACCCTCCATCGATTTCCTCAACTTTCAGCACCCCAAGTTGATGTTCAGTGAGGTCTCTCCTGGGTCTGTACAAGTCCCGAGCAGAATTTTCCACAGAGCGTGAAATCGAAAGCCATTCAATGGCTCGAATGGCTTTGCGCAAGCTCTCTATTCAATGCCTCAAGTTCTATTTGGCTTCCCCGCGAACCCAAGACACGTCCGCCGTGCTCCACACGCGTCGGCGGCACGTAGCGCCGGCCCTGCAATTTTTATTACATTTTTGGGCTTCCCGCGGACAAGGCTACGTGTTCTAGGTAAGCGCCATCTATTATCTGGTCTCCTTACAATTCCAACTCAACCTCCCATAGAATCTCACTCTGGCTTCACTGGAGCATGTCAGCGGCGCAAAGCGCGGTCTCCGTTGTTATTCGATGTCCGAGTCCTCCGCGAGCCTAACGACGTGCTTCTCGCGCTCCTAACGCGTCGGCGACGCCCAGCGCCGCCCCTGCAATTCTGATTACATTTTTGGGCTTCCCGCGGACCAGGCTACGTGTTACAGGTAAGCCCCGTCTATCATCTGGTTTCCTTGCAATTCCAACTCAACCTCCACCCATAGAATCGCACTTTGGGGGCTTCAATGGCGTGCGGCGGCGGCGCGCAGCGCTGCCTTCAGCGTTTATTCGATGTCCGAGTCTCCCGCGAGCTTAACGACGCGCCCTTCGCGTTCCCTACGCGTCGGCGGCGTGCAGCGACGCCCCCGAACTTATTTTTTACATTTTTGGTGGTCCTGCGGCGCGTAGCGCCGTACTCAAGTCCTATTCGACTTGCCGCGAACCCAAGACGTGTCCGCCGTGCTCCACACACGTCGCCGACGCGTACCGCCGCCGCAGCAGTTTTTATCACATTTTTGGGCTTCCCGCAGACATGGTTACATGTTACAGGTAAGCCCCATCTATTATCTATTGTTCTTGCAGTCCCAACTCAACCTCATCCCATAGAATCGCACTCTGCCTTCAGTGTTTACTCGATGTCCGAGTCTCCCGCGAGCTTAACGACACGCCCGTCACGCTCCCGACGTGTCGGCGGCGCCCAGCGCTGCCCCAGAATTTATTCTTGCATTTTTGGTGGTCCCGCGACGCGCAGCGCCGTACTCAAATCCTATTCGGCTTCCCGCGAACCCAAGACGCGTCCGGCGCGTAGCGCCGCCCCCACAATTTTTATTACATTTTTGGGCGTCTCGCGGACAAGGCTACGTGTTACAGGTAAGCCCCATTTATCATCTGTTGTTCTTGCAATCCCAACTCAACTTGACTTCAATAGCGTGCGGCGGCCGCGCGCAGCGCTGCCTTTGGTTTTTATTCAATGTCCGAGCCTCCCGCGAGCCCAATGACGCGTCCGTCGCGCTCCCCAGGTGTCGGCAGCGCGTAGCGCCGCCCCCTCGGAATTTCTATTACATTTTTGAAGGTCCTGCGGACCACTTGACGTGTCGTGTGTAAGTTCCAGTCAATTTACGCTGTCTTGAGAGTATCGAACCTTCACCTATAGTCACCCTCAATCTTTTTTCAATATTGGAGCTTCCGCGACCCCCCCACGCGCGCCCCCGAACTTTAATTAATTTTTTGGACGTCCCGCGGACCACTCGATGCATATTCTGTAAGTTTCGTTTGATCAGTGTACGAGGTGATCTTGAACTGACTTTTCAATAGAATCGCGCGGCGACCATTTTACGAAAAATCAATGTACTGGCGTCCTGCGAACCCCGATACGCGTGCGCTTCGACCCCCCCGATTTTTAAATTACGTTTTTGGACTTGCCACGAACCGACGCGTCACCGGTAAGTTTCGTTCATTTAATTCTCGTTGCGCGATGACTCAAACGACGCGCGCAGCCCGACCTTTGACGCGCCGTCGCTGCCTTCATTTGGTTCATCGACTTCCCGCGAACCCCAAGACACATACGGCTGGACTCTCACGCAAGTTTTATTTGGATTTTTGGAGGTCCCGCGACGCGCCTTCGGTAAGTTTCATTCTAGTACTTGCCCTTGCATGTTAAATTCACCGTACCCCGCAGACTCGCGTCAGCGAACGCGTATCCAGCGCGTTAGCATCGTTTAAAATCCGCAGCCGCTTCCCATGCGCCAGCGCCGCGATGCCCTCGCCGTCGCCGCCGCCGCCTCCCACCGCTCCGGCATTTTAAATTTTGGATTTGGGCTTCCCGTGAGCGCGGCGATATTTTTATTCTGGATTTGGTATTCCCGCGAGCAGGGTGTGTGTATGTTCCTCTGTGCGGCTACGACCCCTCCCTTTCAGCTCGCGCTCCGTCGCGCCATCAACGCGCCGCCGCCATCGCGCCATCAACGCGCCCGACATTCAAATTCTGGATTTCGCGTTCCCGCGAGCGGGGTTAGGTATGCTCGTTCTCGCGTCATCCTTATCCCATTCCTTACTTCCGTTCAGGTTGCGTTGGTGCAACCCCCGGGATTTTAATTTTGGATTTGGGCTTCCCGCGGCATCGACGCGCCGCGCGGCGATATTTTTATCTTGGTAAGTTCGGTCTCGCGTCATATTTATCTCACTGCTGAGCCCTACCTCTCAGTCT
Organism: Mycena vulgaris; assembly: GCA_029204335.1. Taxonomy (NCBI): domain Eukaryota; kingdom Fungi; phylum Basidiomycota; class Agaricomycetes; order Agaricales; family Mycenaceae; genus Mycena; species Mycena vulgaris. The sequence goes on from JARGYA010000035.1 coordinate 767,263, forward strand.
GTCATCAAAGCCGCCCTCGGCATTCAAATTTTGGATTTCAAGTCCCCGCGAGCGCCATCATCGCGCCGGCGCCGCCCCGATATTTCACTTTTTGGATTTCGCGTTCCCGCGAGTGAGGGTACGCGTGCTTTGGTTCCCTCGGTGGTACAGTTCAAGTCCTAACCCTACTCTTTAGTTCACGCTCCCGCCCGCCGCGATTGCGCCATCACACCGATAAACGCGCCTGCCAACATTTAACATTTTGAATTCGCGTTCCCGCGACCGCGAGCAGTATGTTCCTCCCCGCAATGTTCAGTAATTTAATTACCAACTCCGAGTCGTTCCTTTCAGATTGCGCTCCCGACATTTTAAATTACACGGCGTTCCTTATGTGTACGTCCCTTCCCGCGGCTCTGTATCTAATCGCGCTCAGTCTGTGTTCAAGCTGCGCCTTTGATGCGCTGCCCGCTTGTGTGATCCTCATTTGATCACTGACATGTTTTGCGTTCCGCCTCCCGTGATCAACGCGCCAACATTTCAACTCCGAATCCCCGCGCCGCGCAAGATTCAAACTCCAAGGGATAGGTACGTCCCCTTGTCGTGCATTCTTCTGTAATCGCTAACCTCAATTTCAGCTCGCGTTCGGGGCTGTTGCTCGACTTGAACACACGCCGCACCCCGATATTTTAAATGAGGGGGTTTGCATGTATGCAGTCTTTACGGATTCATTGCTGATCTTTTACTCTCAGATCAATAGAGCTCGCGAGTACGTTTCAACATTAAATGCGGAGCTGTATTTAACTTTGTTACGCAGGGCGGCGTGTACTGACACGCGACTTGCAGACACGATTCCGCGCTTTGACCTCTGCCGGTCCGCCCTCCGCCAGGCACCGATAAGAGATCCAGGGTGACGCTTCCCTAGATTCATCGAGATCCAGCTATGCTTGTACCCAGTCCCGCTAATCCAATATATCGAATGACCTTCGGGACGGGGAGACTATGCCAAAATTTTAAAAATGAAAATTTGGACTTGCGTTCGAAAATGCGACCCATATACACCTCCCACGATAGTTTAAAAACATTGGTAACTCTTTTCATATGACCGCGTATCAGGCTTAGAAGGGCAGGAGAGGGCCCAGAGAAATGGGTTGGAGGGCACGATTTGGTTAATGGAACAACCATTTGATGGCGATCGAGCGGTGACATCATCGAGATCTCCAATCAAAACCTATTTTCATTCTCTTCTCTCACTCTCACCATGGCGGCACTTGGACGCGACGACGCGCCTGGTGCATACCCTCACCGCCCTCACCCCGAGCTCATCGCCCTCCCCGTCGTCCTCGCCATCGCCGACGACGACGAAGACCTATCCATCCGCCGGACACCCCACACGCGTCCAGATGGCGACCCCGTCCTCCTCAGCCACGTCGCCGTCCCCGACCACCGCCTTCGCGTCTCCCCTCCAGTTCCCGGCCTCCACCCCCGAGCCCCCGGAGCACGACCACCGCAAGCGCGCCATCGAGAAGTTCAAGGCGAGAGCAGAGATATCCAATGTGAGTACCGGACGCGTTCCCCCTCTTTTTTCTCTCAATTTTCTCGACCCCCGTCGCCTTGCATCCTCTTCCCAATCCTCTCCATGTCCCTGCACCCCATTTTTGCGGTCGACGCTAACAGCCCCTCTTATCCACAGGTCACCCGCAGCCTCCGCGCGCGTCTGTCGTATGCGTCGTACAAGGCGACCCACAACATCTCCCATGTCCCCCTGCGCGACCTCGAGGCCCAGAGCCAGAGCCAGGCACAGGTCTTCTCCCGCACCATGGCCGCCAAACGTAAGGCGAGCACCGTCTCCACCGCCACCGCCTACGCCTCCTCTATCGGGAACAACAACTACTACAACAACCCCGCAACACAGGGCGGCGCGTCCGCGAGCCCTGGCTCGGGCTCTCTACGTCGGCCAGGGAGCATGGCGCCGCCGCCCAACGTCGGCCCGCGCGCGTACTATCCCGCCGCGTTCGGCGGAGCACCCAACGCCGCCGCGGGCGGAAGCGGCTCCGACTCGGCGCGGCCCATGCTCGCCCACAGCCTCTTCACCTCGATCCTCGCACCGCCGCCGTCCCAGCAGGCGCGCACGATCCTCAACGTGGCAGACCCGCCCGTGCCTCCCCCCTCACGGCCCCCTGCCTCCCCGCGGCCACGCAGCGGCAAGTCCTCGGCGCGCAGCATCGCAGAAGGCACGCGCGCCATGGCAAAGACCCGCCGTGACGACAAGCCCGAGAAGCGCAAGGCCAAGCGCGCGCTCGACAAGGGCAAGCAAAAACAACGCCGCCACGCCGACGTCGACGCCGACGGCGACGTCGACATGAAGGCCGCCGCGACCCTCACGTCCCTCCTCCTCAACCACCGCCCATCAGGCAGCGTGTCGTCGCCGCGCTCCAGCCTCGACGACTCGGAGACGGGCTCGACGCAGTCGTACTCGCACTTTGCACAGAGCTCGGCGCGGAACAACGCCGCCGCCTCTGCACCGCCGCCGGGCGCAGCGTCCGGCTCCACGTCCTCTGCTGCGCCCGGCCCCGGCCCCGGCCCCGGCCCCGTGCCCGAGTTCCGCCGCGCGAGCGCAACGCCGCCACCGCAAACGCAGCAGCAGCACACGACGCCGCGGCCCGCGCCGACGGACAACGAGGCGGCGGACCTCATGCTCTTCCTCGCGACGTCGCCGTCGCCCGTGCGCAAGGACGCGACGCGCGACCTCGCCGCGTACCGCGCGCTCAACGGCGCGCGGCCCAAGGGGCGCGTGCTGTTCCCCACCGCGGGCTCGATGGACGTCGGCGAGAAGCTCGCGCGGGGCGGCGCGGACAGCTTTTCGTCGAGCGTGTCGAGCATTGGGGGCGAGATGCGGGGGGCGCCGGCGTCGAGGACGGCGACGCCCGTGCCGGCCGTGGGGTCCCCCGCACCGACGGGCGCGGGCGCACAGCTGCTCCCGCCGCCGTCGATGCCGGCGGGTGCGCGGAATGAGGGCGGGAGCGCGACCGCGAGCCCGAAGCCCATGTACGGGCAGCCGCCGCCGCCGCCGCCTCCACAGCAGGCAGACTTTAACTTTAACGAGTTTCTGAACGCGTCGCCGTCGCCCGCGCGCCCTGCGCCTAATCCGCATTCGAATCCGAATCTGAATCCGAATTTGAATCCGAGTGCGCAGGGGAGTGTGGGTGTGCACGCGCAGGCGCAGGCGCAGGCGAAGGCGAGTCTGGGGCTGCGCGCGGATGTGGGGAGGAAGCTGTTTGAGGAGGAGCAGATGCGGCTTGGGGGCGGGGGCGGAGGCGGGGGTGGGATGCATGGGCATGGGCAGGCGCAGGGGCATGAGTGGGAGAAGGAAAGGGAACGGGAGAGGGAGAGGGAGAGGGGGCTCGGCGCGGGGATTGACCTCGTGCAGCAGAGTTGAGGCGGGTGTGGTGGGTGTGGGTCGGAGATAGATTCGACTCGACTCGCGGTCCGCTTTTCTCTCGCCTTTCTTTCTCTCAACGATCCTCTTCCCGACGTTCCTCGTTCCTCTGGTCTCTCGCCTCTGTTGTACTCCCCCGGAACCCGCACTCGCACCCACGTTGTATCACCAGCCCATATCCATCTCACCATCCATCCCCGTCCACGGCCACGTCCCCCAACGAATCCATCTCCATCCTATGTACGACGACGACGAATGAAGAACGAAGGCGTCGGGACGGTTGTTTATTTCCCTCTCCCTCTCTCCCTATCTCCGTCTCTTCAATCCGCTTCCCTCCCTGCGTCTCGCTTACTCCTACTCTTACGTGTCTTCTTTCCCCTCGATTCTTTTTTCTACTACTCCCCCTTCTCCTACATACTCGTTTTACCCTCCTTCCTGTCTATTATTCCTTCCTACTTCCTACTTCTACTTCCCACCTACTTACCCGCTCCTCGCCTTAATGCTCCCGACCCCGACCCCGACCCCGACCCCCGCTGTGCATGCCTGCTTACTCTTTTCTTCTTTTCTTCTAGTCTTGCTCTTGCTCTACTTCTAGGATGTAGGATTTAGGATGTAGTCGGCGCTTCTTCACTCCTGTATACGTGTTTTCTTTTCTTTTTTCTTCTTTTTTGTCGATTGTTTTTTATTGAATGAATGGGTGTTTTGATTGATCAGAACGGCGCCATTCAGCCGCTCGGGTGGGATTTGTATGGAGGGAGATATGGAGGTTCGGAGTAAGGACCTGTAACAGAGCTCTGAGGGTTCGCTGGGGTTGCGTTCGATCGGATACAGCTGCTCCGGCCACGAACAGGCGATAGAGCAAATCTTGAGAACGAAATAGTCCTCCGAAAAATGGTGGTTAAATCGAAATAATGGAGAAGGACTGGAAGGAGATACCGAGGGTGCGGCGCTCATTGGTGTAAGGACTCACCATGAATCGAATACATCTGCTCCGAGAGCCATGGGCGAGTCGGCTTTGTCTGGAGGGAGATATATGCAAGGTCCGTAAATCGGAAATTCGAGGTAAGGAGTCGAAATATTACCTATAACATGGTGCTGAGACTACTAGCGGGTTGCGTTCAATTACTTACGACTGGTCCGAGCGCGGAAAGTCGATAAGGTAAGTATCGAGCCCGAGATAATGCCCACCAGCGCACTGACCTTACGGGGACTCGCGCGCGTCCACCCACGCTTAAAGATCCCGGCCGCACTCGTTGCAACTCGTAGAGCGCCGCCTTGGTTCTCGCTCACCTCTCCGTGGTCTCTCCGAGGCACCGGAATTACACACCCGTGGTTCCGAGGCCTCCGTCGCGAGCTGCGTCTCACCCGCGTCCCGCCCTCGGCGTGCCTCGGAACGCACATAAACGCCCGCGGGTGCCTCGGTCACCGAGCCCATGCATGCGGGGTACTCTCCGCCATTGTATGCATATGCCTCCGAGGCCTCGGACCGCAAGACGCACGCGCGCGAGCCGGGTTTGTGCGTTGAGTCCCAAATTGGTAATTGATCTGGAACATCGAGTTGGCGCAAGTAGATCGTTAGGACGAGTAAATACGTACCTGAGTGACGTTCCATAGACGCAGAAATGACGTCTTTATGGAGCAGAATCGATGCTTAATGAGGAATATTACCAAGTGGAAACGCGGTCAGTGGTTGAAGGAATCGGAATAGCTGCTGAAACACAGACCTTTGAGTGGCGGGAAATGTACGTACGAGTACCTGAAGAGTACATCGGGAGGTTAGTATGAAGATATGGGCGATATGAATGAATGGGACTTTCCAGTGAGTCCGAGATTCTACAACGAAGCTAACGGTCAGTAAATCACAAACAATGCAAAAGAGCGGACCGTGAGCGCGGGCTCACTTGTGCAAGAGGTCAGAATACATTAAACACAGCTTTTGCGAGAACAATGGGTGAGTGGTACCTATCTGGAGGGGGAGATATGGAAAGTGAGTAAATCGGAGATTCGGAGTAGGGAGACTGAAACTGACCTGGGCCACGGCGTTGAGGGTCCCCGGGGTTTGCATTCGATTGCGTACAACTTATCCAAGGGCGATAAAACGATAGGTGGAGTCTTGAGCGCGAGACAATGCTGTGTCCAAAAAGGTCAGTAAATTGAAGAAATGTAGAACGAGTGGAGGGATTTACCAAGAGCGCGGTGCTCATTAGTGCAGAAGGTCGCCCTACATTAAATACAGCGGCTCCGAGAGCCCTAAGCCAATCGGATGTGTGTGGAGGGAGACATATGCAAAGTCAGTAAATCGGAAATTCGGGGTCAGGGCACTGAAACTGACCTGGAACACGGCGCAGAGCGTGCTTTGGGGTTACGTTCGATCGAGTACGACGTATCCGAGCGCGAAAAGGCAATAGGTAGTGCATAGAGCCGGACGTCGTGGTTTCTGAAAATGGTAGGTAAATCGAGAAAGTGTATACAGAGCGTGAATACTTACCGGGAGAGCGGTGTGGATAGCTCTAGAAAATCGGAATACCTTGTATGCAGCTGCTCCGAGAGTCGTGCGCGAGTCAAATTCGTCCTGAGAAGGAAATATGAGAAGGTCAGTAAATCGAAAATGCGGAGTAAGTACCTCAGAACTGATCTCACCGCGGCTCGAACAGTACCCTATAGTCAGAGTTAACTACCTACATCTGCTCCGAGTGCGAACAGGCGATAGGTCGAGTCTTGAAGACAAGATGGTGCTTTTAGAAAGTGGTCAGTAAATCGGAAAAGTACATACAGAGTGGGATTACTTGGCGGTAGATCGAGGTAGCTCGATGGAGATAGCTCGACGGATATATCTCCAGAAAATCGTAATACCTTTCATGCAGCCGCTCCGAGATCCATGGACGAGTGAGATTAGTCGCGAGGAAGATATATGACAGGGTAAGGGAATCGAAAATGCGAGGTAAGAACTTGAAAACTGACCTCACCGCGGCTCAAGTGCTGCTCAAAGGTCGGTATTAACGGCGTACAACTGCTCCGATGACGAAAAGACCATAGGTTCTGTCTTGAGCACGAAATTATGTTCTGTGTCAAAAGGTCAGTAAATCGAAAAGCGCCTCAAGGACGACTACAGTCACTGGTATAGCGGCGCTTGGAGCGGGTACAAGTTCCGTGGTATCTTATACATCTGTTCCGAGCAGCCCCGAGAGCGGCTGAGGGGTCAGACTCGTACTGAGTCCTGAATCTAAAAGAATAGTCAGTTTGGAAGAATGTAGAATAACAGCAGAATACTGACCTCTGCTACGGATGCAAGACGCTGGAAGGCTGCATATATAGTGCGTGCAGATATTAGTACAAGAATTGGGACGAAAAAGTGGAGTGAGAACTCGCCAAGGCAAACCAACATTTTGGCACATTTGATGGAATCGACAGGTTGTGTCCATTCTGGGAAAGCGAGTGGCTCGAAACTGTCAATATACATCAGAGATAATACAGTATAATAAGAAAAGGACATAACTCTGGACAAGGGGAATGTTTGGATTTCACGGTGTGCTGGCAAGCTAGACATGAAAATGGAAGACTAGTATCAAGTCAGGGTTCCAATGAACACTCACCCATCGTAGTTGAACTAAACACTAACCGTACACGAAGCCCAGAGTTACTCCGAGTTGAGATGCTGTGAGTGCCGAGCCTAAGGTGAAAGTGGAGATCAATGTGAGTAACGACCGAAAGAACATGAAAAATTACTTGGACTCCATTCATGGGACATCTTGAGGAAGCCTAGCATACAAAGGAATGTATTAGTTAAGAAATTGAAGTCAAATACTACGTGGAAGACTCACCATGGAGAGTGGGCGCTTGGTGACGCATCCCCGAGGTCCCCGAGACTCCGAAAATATACGTGAAAGAAATATCCCGCGAGATTCCTGTGGAGCAGAGTCATTTTGGGTCAATAATAGGATCGTCTATGTATAATAAACGCGCCGTTGAAGCGATGAGATGCATTGCAAAGTCTTACGATGCTATTCGGAGTCGCGTTGATCCCGAGATGTGCACGGCGACGCCTTGAAGTTTATCGCGACTACAGGCTAGTGAGCCGACAAGTACAAGTTTATGCCTCAAACATACCTTTTTAGTCTTGTGGTCTCGATCAATGGTCATGGACTTGGACCGACTTGGTGGCAGTTGATGAGAGACTTCGATATAGACTTCAAGTTGAACATCAATGGGTTGCTCGTGTTACATCAATGGAACGGCAACTCACTTTGAAATATCTCGAGGCCTCGATGCTTCAAAATGACTTGGAGCAAGGTATACTCAAGCATCTAACGAACTCCAGTCAGTCGGGCGAGCGATCGGTTTAAAAAAACAAACACAGCTTACCTCGATCGATACAGCCATAGGAGAATGGCGCACATACCTTTAGGGACGATAGTCTCGGCGTCCCGAACCGCGGGAGCAGACTGACGGCCTCTCGGGCTATGTTCAATTTCAAGTCAGGAGGTGTCAAAGAAGTATCAGGGCGGAATACCTCGTAATCTAGGTGCACAATAACGGTCTTTCGAGTCTTGAAAGATAAGGACAAGAGCTGGGCGCTAGAAAATTTAGTTCAGCATGAAATTGAACAAAGGACATGGATAACACACCTTATTTTGAAACAACGTCTGATTTGAGTGGCGCGAGTCAGATCTGAAAGGAAACGCAATCACCAGTCAGTAAAAGTCAATCGAAGTCGAATGGGACATCAACATACCTTGTGCTGATGAGCGTAGGCAAAGGCTGCGAGGAGGAAAGCCCCTAAGTCAGTAAGAAAATTATGAAGTACATTGACAGGCGCGCACCTTCGAATCCCAAGTCCTAACTTCAGTGGGCGCAAAGTTGAATCGGTTCACGATGCGGGGGCCAAGTTGATCTGACTCGAGTGCTTCAAGAATGGGTGCGAGTTCAAATCTGAAACAAAAAATCAATCGCAACTCAGTAAGGAATGAAATGACACACAACCGTTGCACAAGGCCCGAGAATGCATTCTAAGACTCAGAGCCGAAGTCTGTACAAATGCGACATGGAGGGTTAGTAACAGCCTTCCGGCAGCGGGGTAATAGCGCGCCGTGGATTTATGGGTGAAACCTATTAGAATTGAACGTTAGAATGAAGCAAAGTAAGAAGGAATAAAACGTACTGAGGGCCCTCCCGTTCTTCAAGTCAGTCGGGTTTATAGCAAGTAGTCTTATCTTGAGTCGCGTTGAGTTCAAACCGAGTCAGAATAGTAAAGATCATTAGAATTAGATACATCGGACTCACCGTAGTTTGCTTTAGTAGTCATACGAGAATTGTATGAGCGCTTGCTAATTTGAAGCTATTACAAAAATTAGACGGGGCGTAAGTTGAAGGTTGAACCAAGACTTACGGGGCAGGCAAAAACCTCGGCAAAGTCAACTGAATCTAACACCAAATGAGTCGGAGGAAGTCACTAATAAGACTTGCAGGAGGAAAGACGTGTGCACACCGTAAATTCAACCAAAATTCCGCTCATCAATATTCAACCAAACTTGAGAGGCGGAGTCAGAGAGACACCGTGATGCGCTAGGGACGTCTGTCTGTGTCGGGAGGGGCGGCGGCACCGTGTTGGTGCGTCCATAAGCGGGGATCACGGCATCGGCGGGCTTCCGTCGTAGTGTCGGGATCGCGTAGGGAGAGGCGGTATCACGGTGGTACTGGGTCGACAAATACACGAAGGCGCTGGGAGCGGCGGCATCGTGCCTGCGAGTCGTGGTATAGAGAGGCGGGGGGTCGGAGTTATTGCGGCACGGTGTCGGTGCTGTGCAACAGCGAGCGGGCATTCTTAAATGCATGAGAAAGAGAGGAGCAGTAGATTAGACACGCACCTATACGAACCCAATGCCCCTGTTGATGCTGACACTCAACACGGCATCCAACGAGCTGCCGAAGTTGAGTGGCTCAACAGCGGCGAGCTCGTTCTCCGCAATGACGATGGTGCGCTTGCGCACCGAAGCAATGGGAGCATAGGAGTGAGGTGGGAGGGAGGTAGGGAGTAGGTGAAGGAGGAGAAGCAAAGTGGGTGGTGGGTGGTTGAGTGAAGGATAGGTGGATGTGGGCCACTTCTTATAGACGAACGGAAACCCAGGGGCTCGGTTCGGCTGTGATCCATGACTCGAGCGTAAGATGGGAATAGAGTGGGGAAATAAATGGCGCACCTTCTGCCCGAGAATAAGCTCAAAACTGAGTTCGCCGCGACACCCTGGATCCTCCCTGTTCAAACGAAGCGCCGCCGAATGCCCAAGCGGCTCCACAGTGGGAATTCGTGGGCAAGCCTTAACACGGGGTTCAAACTTTGGCGATCCCGGGCGCAAAATGGGTGCATAGTGAATATATTTGGTGATTGCTGAAAACGAACCATGCATCGTTTGCGAGGTTTGAGAGAGCGTAGAGCCAATTTTTGAGCCAGGGGAATTTCAAGAGTCAATATGGGGATTTTGGAAAGATACTAGGGCCGTGGGTAGGACGCGTCGTCCACAGCGTGGTCGACACTGTAAGATCGTGCGGAATTAGTGATGAGTCAACAACGGCGAACTGGCCACGCAACTGAGCTCTCCGCGTTAATTCCACATAAATCAACGAGCTTAAATGCCTCCATCAAGGGTCTGCTAGCTGCCGTTCATGCGGAAGCTCGAATATGCGGTTTGAGTTTATTTCAAGTTCTCCGTCTCCCTTGATGAATATAAGGAGATGTGTGAGGCGGAGGCGCTGCGGAATTGTCAGGGGAATTGAATGAGCATGTAATGTAAGCTTCCCGGTGCGTCGAAACCAATGTATAAGCGGATGTCGAATTTTTGTTGCAACTGCTTTTGTTGTGACCCAGGCGGTTGGTGCGTGGAGATGAAGGGGAAGAAGTAAGCGTGGAGAGCCTAAGAATAGATGCGAGAAGTTTTGAGTTCCCCAAGGTCGCGGATGGCGGGCAGCAAAAAAGTCGATGTGGCGGTCCTGCGCAAGAGACGGCTTCCCAATTAGGCGGCGTTGAGTCCGGTCCGATCATTCCATTGACAGGTGGCGGTGAACCACGGATCGCTGGCCCGGAGCGAGGCCAATTATCTCAAAAAAAATCCCGCCCGCCTCCCGCCCTCTTGTACCGCTGCGGCGGAGCGTTGCACGTACTTCTGAGGCCTCAACCATAGCATTTTGGCCTCCAATTGGCCTCATTCATGCAGGCTCCATTTGCAAGTGGAAATCTATTTCGGTCCAAGTACGGGGACTTGCGGCTTTACCTCCGCTCCGGCTCCATTTAATCTTGACCACATCTTAACATCCCTGTTGCTTCCCTCGCTAACGAATGACTCCACGGTTCTGGCACGCACTTCAACATCCCAGTTTAACATCCCAACATTAAAAGTCCCTGAGCTCAGGGTGAAACTATTCGAGCCCGGCTCAAACCTTGTTCAATATTCAACGCGGCGCTGCGAGCTCCTGAAACTAAAATTAGTACTAATTCCACGAACTGTGAAACTAAGTAATTGACTTGGTTTATTGTCCTGCATCGACATGATAGGATTGCAGAATGTATTTTAGGTTCCTCTGAATCTGAGTTGCGGACCTCACTTGTCCCGAGCCGCGCTCGGGAAGATTAATGTCGCGTAAATGCTAATGCTATCTGCGCTATCGCGCGCTTATACGGACCAATCTCAGCAATTCAATTCTGATAAGATTTGATTGACTCTGATTGGGTTCTCTCATTTGTTTATTCTCCATTCCGCCAATTCACTCGAGGCCGCAGCTTGAATCAAATCAGATTAACAATGTATTATAGTGTGCTGGTGCTACACTAAGCAATGAGACGATCCTCGGGTATAGCACAAAAAGACAGAGCATTTGAACCTTGAAGAGATAACTTGAGAGCAAGAAAGCTGGCTATTCAGACAGCGGTCAGTTTTCGATGCATGAAGTAAAAAAAACATCTGCACATGGCCAGATGCACAATGTGCACCTGCTGAATTGCCGAAGCTGCGGGGAGTCTAAAGGAGGAAGTAGGGTTGATGCTGCCTAGAATTAGATGGGCAGGGATCGGTGTATGAGAAGTGAGGGCGGCGGCGGCGGCGGGAAATAATGCGGAGTGAGTTGTTGCTACATGCAGGCGGTAACCATCAGGAGCGGAAGTGGAGTTGGGGTGGAGGATCACAAACAACCTTTGTTGAATGTTTTGTTCGTGTGAAGTGTTTGCCGAGGAACCAAACAAGTGCATTTTGACTCTTGTCTTATACCACCACCACCACCTTCCAGCTCCGCCTCGCTCTCTTTCCCGCATGCATCCCAGAACACCAGCTTTTCACCACCAACACTCACTGGGCTCTCAAACACAAAGAATTTAAAGCACACACTGTTGTATTCAAAGCATACACCATCATATCCAACAGCAAGCTCAACTCGTGCTCATTGTAAGTCTCCGTTGCGCGAGATGTAATTTTCTTCTCAACTTACCTCAACTTCCCTTTCAGGCCGTTGAACCGGTTCACGTAGCCTGTCACGGCGCCGAACCGGCGGAATCCGCCGGAAACCCACATCAATCCCACCGGCAACGAGTTCGAGTCAGCTCGCCATCACGCCGGCGACCTGGGCCACACCGCTGGCTCCGGCACCAACTCGCTGGCACCGGACCGCTGGTAAAGCTCACGCCGCGTGCGTGACTCTTCGCTACCGATGTACGTTCAACATCGACGTGAACAGCGCGTGTCCTGCCAAGCCTCCCGCGCGATTTTACCCTGGTCCCTACGCTTTGACGCGTAAGTACCCTTTCAACCACCTCACGCATTCAATTCAACTAATATTGCCACTTCAGCGCGTTGCCACTCCTCAACACGTCGAAATCACGATGGCACGTGTGTGCCCTTCGCACCATCGCAAGAATCACCTCAATGCACTATCCACGCGTGCCGGCGCCGCCTCGAACTTTTATTACATTTACGGAGGTCCCGCAGACCACGCGACGCGTATTCTGTAAGTTCTGTTTATTGTACCACATGTAGAGCCTTATAAATTTACCTGTAAAATCGTGCCCTCCCCAGTCTCTATTAGGTCTTGCACGACCCTAAGACGCGGCCGTTGCGCTCCCTACGCATCGGCAACGCGAAGTGCCACCCCAGAATTTATTTATTTTTACATTTTTGGTGGTTCCGCGGCACGCAGCGCCGTCCCCACGTTCTACTCGGCTTGCGGCGAACTCAAGACGTGTCCGCAGTCTGACTTCAATAGCGCGTGGCGGCGGCACGCAGTGTTTATTTGATGTCACAGCCTCCCGTGACCCCAACGAGACGTCCGTCGCGCTCACTACGCATCGGCGGCGCTACGCGCCGCCCCCTCGGAATTTTTATTACGTTTTTGGACGTCCCGCGGACCACTCAAAGCGTCGTGTGTAAGCTCCATTCAGTCCACGCTGTCTTGAGTATCCAACTGAAGGTAATTCCGGCCAGCCTTCAATTACGCGTCAACCTCAATCTGTATTCGATATTCGAGCGTCTCGCGAGCCCACGACGCGTCCGTCGTGCTCCACACGCGTCGGCGGCACGTAGCGCCGCCCCCGCAGTTCTTATAACATTTTTGGGCTTCCCGCGGACAAGGCTACGTGTTCTAGGTAAGCGCCATCTATTATCTGGTCTCCTTGCAATTCCAACTCAACCTCCTCCCATAGACTCGCATTCGGGCTTCCATGGCGCGTGGCGGCGGCGCGAAGCGCCGTCTCCATTGTTGATTCGATGTCTCAAGTCCTATTCGACCTCCCCAGGGGTCCAAGACGCGTCCCCCGCGCTCCACACGCGTCGGCGGTGCGTAGCGCCGCCCCTGCTATTTTTATTAAATTTTTGGGCTTCCCGCGGACAAGGCTACGTGTTCTGGGTAAGCCCCATCTATTGGCTGGCCTCCTTGCAATTCCAGCTCAACCTCCTCCCATAGAATTGCACTCTGGCTTCAATGGTGCGCGGTGGCGGCGCAAAGCTCCGTCTCCATTGTTTATTCTATGTCTCAAGTTCTATTTGGCTTCCCCGCGAACCCAAGACGCGTCCGCCGCGCTCCACACGCGTTGGCGGCGCGTAGCGCCGGCCCAGCAATTTTTATTACATTTTTGGGCTTCCCGCGGACAAGGCTACGTGTTCTAGGTAAGCGCCATCTATTATCTGGTCTTCTTACAATTCCAACTCAACCTCCCATAGAATCGCACTCTGGCTTCAATGGCGCACGTTGGCGGCGCAAAGCGCAGTCTCCGTTGTTATTCGATGTCCGAGTCCTCCGCGAGCCTAACGACGTGCTCTTCGCGCTCCTAACGCGTCGGCAACGCCCAGCGCCGCCCCTGCAATTCTGATTACATTTTTTGGCTTCCTGCGGACCAGACTACGTGTTACAGGTAAGCCCCATCTATCATCGGGTTTCCTTGCAATTCCAACTCAACCTCCTCCCATAGAATCGCACTTTGGGGGCTTCAATGGCGTGCGGCGGCGGCGCGCAGCGCTGCCTTCAGCGTTTATTCGATGTCCGAGTCTCCCGCGAGTTTAACGACGCGCCCTTCGCGCTCCAAACGCGTCGGCGGCGGCCAGTGCCGCCCCAGAATTTACTTTCGCATTTTTGGTGGTTCCGCGGCGCGCAGCGCCGTACTCAAGTCCTACTCGGCTTCCCGCGGACCCAAGACGCGTCTGCTGCGCTCCTCACGCGTCGGCGGCGCGTAGGGCCGCCCCTGCAATTTTATTACAATTTTTGGGTTTCCCGCGGACAAGGCTATGTGTTACAGGTGTACCCCATCTATTATCTGTTGTCCTTGCACTCCTAACTTAACTTGTCTTCAATAGCGCCCGGCGGCAGCGCGCAGCGCTGCCTTCAGTGTTTATTCGATGTCTGAGTTTCGCAAAACGTGGAGCATGATCCATCTGTCGTGGGGAGGTCCATGGATCTCCAGCTGCGCAAACTGATCATGGAGCCTTGTCAGTCATTCACGGATTGCGCACCTCTTATTCTCCTCATAGATGGTCTGGACGAGTGTCAGGACGAGAACATTCAACGTGACGTAATCCGTTTGATAGGAAGGGAAGCGCCGTCACCATCCACCGACATTCCCATATTCTTCGATTTCTGATTGCCAGCAGACCGGAGGCCCATGTTCGAGAGATTTTCGAGGACCCTTCATTCAATGGGATTCTTGGTCGCATGCACGTCGAGCAGTCATTCGACGACATCGGAACATATTTCCGTAATGAGTTCGCCCGGGTCCATCGGGAACACCAAACTATAGTGAATGTTCCTACTCCGTGGCCATCGTCGGAAATTATGAACAATTTGGTCGAAAAACCCTCCGGGTATTTCATCTACGCATCCACGGTCATCAAGTTCATCGATGACAAATATTATTGTCCAACACAGCGGCTAGCGGCGATTCAAAACCTCTCTCCAACCGATTCTCCATTTGCGGCTCTTGACCAACTATACATCCAGATTCTTTTTGGGATCCCAGTCCAGTTCCGCTCCTTACTCCGTGATATTCTGCAGTGCAGTCTTCTATCCAACTTTGAGTTACGACTCGCCGAACTCGAACAGCTTTTTGAGCTGGAGTCTGGGGATGTCTACTTAATTCTTCGTAGTTTGCACTCCATCATTCACGTAACTTCCCGACACATCTCTGCGCATCATGCATCGTTTTTGGAGTTCATGCAAGATGAGCGGCGGTCGTCAAATTTTCACGTTGGTCTAGAAAACCGTATGAATGTGGCTCGTGCATTCGTCAAAGCACTTTCCGATGATACCCACTGGTTTGACACTGTTGACAACCCTCTCGCGTGGTAAGGCGTTATAAAGCTTTACTATTTGAGACCCCCTACCTGGCCACCCTACCTAGTTCGCCATTTGGAGTCTGGCATGCAGAGACTTTGTTGTTCACTCCCAGGGATAATGGGGGATGGGAGTACGATCTATAACGAAGGTCTGAACCGAATTTGGAGCCGGAGTGAAGAGTTGATCGAAAGTTACGACATCTCGGATCAAGACCCGCAACGTGTGAACATCAATATGTATGACCGATCCGGCCAATATTCTAACTTAATTCAAACTTCGCAACTTGATGGTCACCGATGATGGCTGGTTATCACCGATGACCGGGATATTTCCAATACATTTTTCGGTCCCAAAGTCTCTCACGTGCCCAACACGCACCGGTCAAAGCGACAAATATCACTTGGAATTTACGGTACAGAGTGACATATTTCAACTATGCTGGATCTATTGGACACACAATTAATTTCCCAGAGTCGTCCACTAAAGCCACACAGACGGAGAGCGGCCAAACAGCGTGCCGAAGTGTGCCGAAACGAGCTTGCCTTATTGAGCGTACAATTCGGACCAAATATTGTGATGGCAGTAAAAGCAGTGCAGGCGCATCAGCGCATCACCGATAATGGCCGACAAATGAATCGATCGCTCACTAGTGAGTGTCACTGGTGATAAATCGCTCACCAATGAGGATCACTAGTGATCACCAGCCATCACTAGTGGTCACTGGTGATCATCTTAAATCATTGGTGATCATTGGTGATCATCGGTGATTTCTCGAGTTTTTCGTGGCTCAAATTGGGCTCAAATAATTTTGTCCGGATCGGCCCGTCATACATCAATTTCTTACGCCGACGCGGCTTGGCTCGTCTCAGCTGGCTCTCCGCCAATTCTGGGCCGTTCCGGGACTTCGTGGGCTCTATCTGCTCCCCTGATTCGGGGGATTCATCTGCAACCATACCCGCCACTGAGAAGTCAAAATCCTCCTCGCTATGCCCCCATGAACGCGCCGCTGTTTATTTGAGTCGCTCCCCCCGGCCGACGTTGTATCAGACGACACCATGGGGCTACCACTCTGGAATTGCCTACGAGGCTTTTTGGAATCCAATGACTCAATGGCGACGGCACGTTGGAATTTTATCTGCCCAACTCCCTTCTCACTGTAGTGGTTTACCGCCACCCACCCAATTTTGGTGTTGCCAACACCAGGATTTTTTTGGGGAGCTATGAAGACTTTACTACGGAGTTAGGGATGTAAATACGTCGTAGAGCTTCCTTCTAAGCTATGTGAGTCCTAATTTTGGTTACAGTATGGTTCCATCTTCCAGTAGACGTGCCTTCGCTCCGGGGACCTTGTTTCGAGGCTTACCCCCATCTGAGGAGCAGTCATTTACATGCCTCATATGGGTTGCACATGAGGTATTATATGTTCAAATGGTCACTATAGACCCTAGCTACCATTTCCGATGGATCCGGGCACTGGATTCAACCCTCGCGACTTGATTTAGCTGGGTGGCCAACTAGCCTGTTATTTGGCCATGGTGAACTGCCGGCCGAAATAAATTCACTGTACCGGCAGATATTTGGGTGGGAGTAGTCTTGAACTCTTCGTAGGATGCCTACCCTCATTTTGACACAGTTGGACGCGCGTAGGGTCAGTGGACAGATTGAGATTGAGGGATGAATGCTTAGATGGCCAGGTAAGGGGTCTCAAATAGTAATGTCCGTTCTCTGATCATTTCTTTTGCAGGCGCATCGGCGCAAAAAATCTCATTGAAATCGTTGCTCTAATTCCTCCTTCGGATGAACTCGTACCTCTGATTCAACATTTAAATCCAGATTGTATCTGGGGACCAGAGCCTCTGCCAAAAAGGAAAAAAGAAGTACTTATCATCCAGGCTTTTAATCTGGTTGAAAGTGAGTCATCTATCTCGCTCTCCCATGCTCCCCCCCCTTTTACTCGTTAAGACCTTTCGTGAAACAGGGAATGCAACCCATACCCGAAGATTTAATTCAGCGCTGGGACGACTATGATTTCATGTTGTTGTGGGATAATTCACATGGTGGTGTGCCATTCGACGGTGGTGTGCCATTCAACAGAGGCATGCGACGTGATATCTTGGGTCACATCCTCTACCTATCCCCTCACATGCTCCGTCTGCTCCAGACTAAGATGTCCGGCTCATTGCTGATGCCATTAATCGACTGTCGTCAGCTTGTGGCTCAATCTCCCGGGTTCGCGCGTTTTTTCCAGGCCCGGTGGCTGCTCTGGAGCCATCTCTACTACCCTGCCCTGCCGAGCCTCTACCAACTGCGGCTGCTATTGGGGGTATCATGGGATGATATAATGGAGGCTGTTTCCGTTGTGCGCTCAATCGTGAATGGAGTATGTCAAGAACAAGTTCTTGCCGGTACAATCACTATTTTTGCACTTGCGTTGGAGCTCCACCCAACCAACATACCCGATTTGATCAGCGACTTGGGCTGTGGACTGCTTCGAGTTTTGCAGCGAGTCGGTGCATTTGACCCTACCCTGTCTCCGCGGTGAGTTAGTTGTGATGAATTCATGGTCTCAGCCTCAAGATTCACCTTACAGGGACCATTTCCGAATCTAAAATGCCAAATGGGGCCCACTCATCAGATGTTCTCAAGCCCCGAACTTCTCCCCCAGCTTCATAAATTTATTCCACCGTGGGACTGGGTCCGCTCGACTAGGTTTCCGGAAAATTATCTGTGTCCGGATGACTTCTACCACGTTCTGCAATGGCTCCGGGTCGGCTCAAGGATAAAGAGTGTCCATCATCTACTCACAGTCCTCAGGCTCTGCCAGATCCATCGTCGGAACTCATTGAACGATGGCGAGGCTATTTGGCCAAGTGTCGAGATTTATGTCGGGAAGTCCAAACTGACAAAGAAATCGAGACGAGGTGGCGGCGAAAATCAAAGGTAGCGGTTAACTTGGTTTCTTATTTTTGGAGTCTGACGACGGGAGACTAGTGGATGGTGAGCTTTATTGAATCGGCTCCGACAGTTAACGAAAAGGCGGTAATTCGAAAATGGGAGGGTGTGGTAGCGGCAATCGGTAGGACAAGGACTCAGAGCTAGGCAGATTAAGACGCAGGTAGGCAGACGCGCGGACCATAAGACGGCTGAGCGATGCCGATGTGGATGTTCGTTCCCTTCAATACGAACATATATCATTACTGTCTAGAACCAACATTACAAAGTCTTAGATTATTTTGGTACCAGAGAGGTGTGCAAAACGGGGGATTTGTTGAGGGATCGAAATCTCGACTTTAACCGTTCAAGCACCGAATGGACCAAGCACGGCATTTGAGAGAAATTTTGGTATTATTATGTCTGGTAGTACGGTCCAGAGTCTGTTGGTAACCGAAATTACCCTCACAAGGGAAATACCCGCCAAGTACGCGTCCACTCCTTTTCTTCTTTTCCAAGACTAATTTTCCTGCTTCAATTCTTTTGCAAATGGTTTGCTGCCGCATAATCACGCTTAAGGAGCGCTGACGCATCGTTCTAGGCCGAATTTCAGTTTCTGGCACTGTATCATTATAACAACGCTTTGGCCACGAACCTTCCAGGGGACACAGGAGCAAAAGCCTAGCAGAACGGCCAGTTGACGGGGTCGCAGCGGGCGATCGGTTCCTTAGGGCAGCTGCGTTAACCACAGGTACAATCTTGATTCTAACGGACGTACCGAAACCTCTGTGCCGCCGGCGGTTGGCGCAGCCGCAGCTGTGGCTGCGAGGTAGGCGAACGCGAGGTATGCGAGAGTGTGAAGTTGCATTTGGTATGGATTGGGAGGGATGAGAAGTGAGGGATGTGAGAGGGTGGCGGGGGGCTTTTATAGGTGAAAGGGTCGCGCCGGATGACAGTTGGGCGGAATATTATAATTGCGATTGTATACGCTTCGGCCCGAGGACGTCTGAATTTGACAGTTCGAAGTATTCAGCCTGCTCGGTCGGTAGTTTGGGGCTCCTAGTTGTTGAACGCGGATCTCCAGAGATTTCCCCCCAAGTCTAAGGCCAGTACTAGTAGTATAATCTGTTACAAAAAGAAAGTACACGGGTAATGCTGCATGTATAAACGGGTGCGACAATGAGTGGTGTAGACTTGGTGTATAAGCAGAATATTACTAGTAGCCATTCAGTACTGCCCCAAAGGTACAATGGTAGTGAGCTTCGGCCCGGGTCAAGATGATTATTCTCGGCGTCGAGCATCCTGTCACGAAATCAATGCCTATATCAAGAATCCTGTCAAAGCTGCAGAGAACGACACAAAATTGGCCGGCAATCACATAAATGAATATCTGGGCGTGTCGACGAACCACATACACCACTGCTCCGCTTTTGTTTCCGATGTCTCCGAGCGCCGTGCTCTCTGTCCGGTAGATTCAACATCCTCTTGTCCTTATCAGTCATCCAACAGCTGCGGCGGCCGGTTGAAGGTCGTATTCACAGGGTATAGTCTCTTTCCGCGAAAAGTCGAAATAAGATGCGGATTTTCTGAACCGGAAAACTTGCAACCTTTGACCAGAAGCAGACAGTAACTAATCAATGGGATCCTACGGTTGGCGTTCTTACTTCGAAATTTATGTAAACTAGAGTAATTCCGAATTCTGCCGAGCCATCGGTGGCGGGCATGCATGGATTTAGGGCGTGAGCAGTCAATGCACGCGCACAGTTGAATGGTCCAGAGAGACATTTCTCGAACATTTAAGCTCTAGCTTCAAGAACATGATGGTCGGTCCCAACTGCTTGTACCGATATTGGCCGTCCTGCATGTTTCTCCTGGATCGCACGGTGTTATCCGAGTTGGATACTTCTTCTTCCATCTCCACGGCCTCTGAAGATTCAGAAACTATACATATGGGATTCCTATGCTAGAACTTGCCGCCGCACACTGTGAGCGGCCATCACTCAGCCGCTGATGCCGTCATCTACCCGAGGTCTCCCGCGCCGCCAGAGAGGCTTCTTGAGTCACCATTTACATTCAGACTAGGGATGTCACTGGGCACTCGCTTGGCACTCGCGCACGCGAAGATTCGGATGTTAGGTATGGGGACACACAGAGTACTCGCGTCCGGTTCCGCTTCCAGTTGCCCGCCGTCGCTGGGAGCCGCGACTAGCCGATCCAACTCCGCCACGCTCAAATGATCCGACACGTCCGCGGAGTGAGTGCCGAATGTGCAAATTTTTGCCCTGATCAGGCGCAAAGTATCCATTCGAGTGAAACCGAGCAGAACTGGTAACGTTTGGCAGGCGAAAACCCTCCATTTTTTGTTTCCCCCCCTTCACAAACACGTATTTGAAAGTGTCGTCGATAACTTTCCAGGACAGACCCTCCGGGCCTCGGCCGTGGCGTCGTGTCTCGGCATCTTCCGGCGGGTAGCCCTAAGTCTCTAACCCATCGCTACTCGACGCGCGACAAAGAACCAAGTGGATGCCGCGCAGACGCTCTCCCCACAGAGTCGGGACAGAACGAATGAACCCCACGCCAACATTCGCCGGCGATACGTCCGCGCCGGTGATGTTTTTCATTCTATCTGTCGCTGGCCCGGATAATTCGCTTGTACGTATACTACGGGCTGAGTGAAAGTGCCGCGACTGCCGCGGCACTGACGCGCACTGACGCGGCGGTGGCTGTGCTTTTGCCGGCGTGCGGGTAAAGTGCCGCGCAGCTTTTCTCTCCTTCCACAAACATTTCTGAATCCCAATTCGACTTGCATGGACCTTTTACAGTCTAAATACATCGTTTGCATGCAAAGAGTCTGTCAAGAGAAGCGTAGATAGGTGGGCACAAAAACCCATCCCGATGTTTGACTAAAGTAGACTATTGACTCATTTTCAACCCAAGAAGTGACAAGTAGTGTGCTAGAGACGTCAGCGGCGTGCGCCAGGCGGAAACATTTATGGGCCTCCCAGCTCCATCTCGACTCATTTCCAGTGCAAATTCAAGGTGATCGGCGACCGAACCTTCCGACGCGTGAGTTCCATCTGCATAGCGGCACAATTTAAATTGCCTCACTTCAAGGATGACTTACAGATAAACACCCTAGGTACGTGCTGGGTGTCAGGAAATGAACGAATCCCAGCTGGCTACCCTTTTGAACTTGCCGAGTTTCTGTTGTTTTGAGCGGACCCTCACCAATTCAAGCCGCAACGACTTCAATTCACAGCGAGAGTATTGCATCAAGTCTGCTAAGCTCAGAACATCTCTCTCCAGCTCCGCACCTCATAGATTCATTCAATTTTTATGAACACTAAGGTGCAACATTTAAGGGAGCGCCGCGGGAAAATGACGCGGATGTGCCGCGCAATTGCAATTCAACTGAATAACGGGGTAAAGGGGAAGATAAACTGTTCCCTGCCTACGGATTCCACACTCAAAGAATGCAAGATCGATTAAACACCTAGCTTCCGAAAGCGGATCCGGGAATGTAGTTAATTGCTGCGCCGCACCTCAACGACGCAAAACTGAGATTCAAGTATGGCCCATGGGCTGTCAATGAATGCTAAGAGCTTTCTGGGTTTCTCAGGCCGCCGAAATCCCGTAGCCCACATGGGGGCATCAATTAGGGACTATTGTGCACCAGAACCACGCCCGAATCGTCGAAACTGCGGCAGTCTGCGTCAGTATACAGCCAGAATGTTGTTCTGAAGCGGCACTGACATTGGGACTCCCCAGGTATTCCCGAGATGCCCCGTCTTTCGTGCAATCCAAAGAAAGGCAAGCCGACTTGCAGTCAAAGGGTAAAGACCAAGGATAATGTATGGCCAACCGACCAGAGAACCAGGCTCAAATAGGCTGTCAAGTTGAATAAGCTGTAATACCATTTTGTACACGACACAGTTAGGATCTCTGGAAGCCATTACGGAGACTGAATCTCGCTCCGAATTACAGGATGTTACTCGGAAACGAGAGAATGCGGACTGAATTGTGCAAATTGCACCCATCTAACCCCACCAAATGGAAAAGTCACCTTGTTATAGTGCTCCAGGCATTTGGAGTAGTGCTCTGACTTTGTCCACTCAGTCTTGCCCGAGATACCCGAGAATGGGTGGTTTAGTTCAAAGCGCACTTAGAAATTGAACAAAAGGAGCAACATCAGGTTGAATTGGAACACATCAGGTTGAATTGGAACACATCAGGTTGAATTGGAACCTTGCAAAGTAATACACCAGTGCACATTTCGGGGGGGCACATCACCTGATCTCGGTGTGTTGAGGTGGATTGTGTTGAATATGAGTTGAAGACATACGCTGCTGTGAGTACTGGTGCTTTCGCTCAGTCTCACAGTCAAGTGCCATGCAATCTCACCAGTCTGAGGTGGGCGCTCACTGAGGGTTGAGATTACAGCGCGGCGAGTCACCTCACATTGGCGGGGTAATGAAAGCTTCGGCCAAGTTCTGATCCTACAACAGGGCCAACGAAAGGAATCTGTTTACCCGAGTTGCGCAAAGGTTGGTTGAACTCTTCAGATATTCAAGGCCAAAAGTGGGACAGGGGGAACAGGACTGCACTGTACTTATCCTGGAGCCTCGATTGCTGCGGCATGACAGGTGAGTGTCGCGCTATTTATATTTTTTGAACCAGAATACCCAGCTGGTCTAGAACCAAATTTGGACAGGGTTTTCCGTCACTGTAGCAATCTTAAATAGGGGAAGTCAAAGCGAGAATCGAATGGCGATTCTGGTCGATTTTGATGTTGATTCTTGATCGATTCTGGCGGGAGAATCAATCAAGAATTGACATCAACTTTGACCCCCCCCTGGGCTCGAGTCTCGGAGGATTCAGCGTAGACAAACAAATGAGAATTAAATTTGAATATCTTTTTCTGGGTGCCAAGCGTGATATCAAAACTTATTTTATAACATGACATCATGCCCCGGCTCTCTTCACGCCAGCGTAGGGCGCGCGACGTGCTCAAGATGTTCCTCCATCACTACGCAACACGTGTCAAGACGACGCCACCTTTGTCTGGGGCGTTTTTGCCTTTGCAGTCGGGGTCTTGATTCGGGAAGAGAATTTCCTCTTGACCGCGGCAGTAGTTGTCGATGAACGGGATGTACGAAGGGTAGCCAAAAAATATGAATATAATTGATTTGTAATTTTAACTCTGTGACAAGGCATCACCCCCGACTCAGCATGTTTAGGGCAAGGTCGATTCTCGAGCTCAAGAATCGCAATTCTGGTGTCAAGAATCGGTGTTCCTCCTCCCGAGGAGAAACATCGATTCTGATCGATTCTGGAAAAACATTGATTCTCGAGCAAGAATCGATCCGAGAATCGACATCAGAATCGGCCGAGAATCACCCTTCGATTCTCGCTTTGACTTCCCCTAATGTGTCCAACTGGTCAACTCAATTCAATAGATCATCCACGTAGATGTGGTCTGCATACCGATCATGATTTCCGCGGGAATATCGCCCCAGCAAGCCTCGCACCGCGTCACATTCACACACACAAGTAAATTGATACTCAGAAAAAAAGTTGCTGGCTGGAATCAAAAGTGTGCATGCACGGGAAATAACAAAATTCCGGGCACACAACCACTCAAGTGTGAATTCAGTTCTATTCCCGAGACGCACGAGTTATGGTTCAACTTCAATCATGGCAAGTTGAACCTGAGGCTGATGATTTACGGAGTGCCAGAGTGCCGCATCCTATTCGCACAAGGAAATTATTGACTGCAATTATGCAAGAAAATCGTGGCAAACCTTTATCGTTGGGTCCAGATATGTCCAGTCCTGCTGCCTCAGGTTTAATGTCAAGTTTAAAGAGGGCCCAGGCCACAAACCTAGATCTGAAAGAGTGCTGAGGTGAGTAGAAACCCATGCTTCAAGCTTCCATATTTGCACGGGGGCGAGGATTCACACTCATAGCACTGCGGCAATGTATTGCGCCGAGGCAAGAAAAACAAGGATATGCCGCGCTGCTGCTACTCATGTGGGAAAAGTCCCGATTCCGGTGGCAGAACTTCAACCGTTAGACATTGGATTTATAATTATTGGGAGAAAACTCACATCTGACGCTCAAAATTTACATGGTACTGACAGTAATGGGAATATGAACTCCTCGGCATGTATCCCTGCCGACGAATAAGCATACAATGACGCAGGGCTGCCGCGCAGCTGACGCGGCATTGACGCGCATTGACGCGCACTGACCCGGCACTGCCGCGCAGTGACGGCACATTGCCGCGCCAAACCTCGAATTAAAGGAATGTTTTTAAGACCTTTAAGACTTTGAATCGATGTAGGAATACCTTTTGCATGCACAAGACATGTGGGGAATGTGGCTACGGTCTGTTGAAGGGGCCGCAGTGTGTGAAACCTCTGCTAAAATATCACTTTCTGGGCAGTAAGCATCCCACTGAGAGAAATAAGCTATGCAGTGAGCATTTTCACGCGATGTTACTGTGATAAAACTCACAGGAATACTGATTTCGACACTTAGTCATTAAGGTCGTTCACGGTTCCATTTTTCCTCCCATTTTTCGTTCCATTTTTCGTCCCTTTTGCCAAATAAATGTATCCACATCAAACAAGGTGGGGGACAGGCTCATGTTATGCCATGCATGCATGCATGAGGCCCCCTGAGATGTCCCGTAGGGATCTGAATCACACAGGGATGTAAATCTAAGTAAGACGAAAAAAAGGAGTGCCAAAAGGGAGAGAAAAAGGGAGCTTTCGTCAGGGGGTTTCACAGTTCACTTTTTCCAGCCATTTTTCTTCCCTCTTTTCTGCCGTTTCATGAATTCTGCACCTAGACACTTCGTTTCTGCCATTCTCAACCCTTTTTGCATCACTGAATTGAAAAGGGAAAAAATCCCAAGCAAAAACCAAGTAAAACCAATGATCCAGTAAAAAATGGTGGAAAAAATGGGATAAAAAAGTGAACTGTGAACGACCCTATTAGTTGGGATTGGCGCGGCAGTCGCGGCATTTTCTCCTGGCCCGTATACTACGGCTATACAATTGGACATTTATAAAGGAGGCTCAACACTCTGCACATCTCACAAACCCATCGATTCAACTCCTTCTTTTGCATTCATTCTCTCATATACTCATCATGTCCAACGGAATAGCTGTGGTACATTGGCAACCCACTCCAGGTAAGCCAATGGTTCAATTATTGCAACAGCGAAACTGGACGGAGCTGTGCGCAATGATTTTATATGCCCTGGCCATCTCTTATCCTTACGCCATTCGTGTTCGCGGCCCTGGGACGGAAGACATTGACCTCCTCGATCTCGGCCCGTTTCATCAAGAGGTGAAGGCACATGTGTCAGCTATAATCGAGAATCCAGACCTCATCCTGGCCGACGATGCTTCATTCAAACTCGGGACCCTTGACGGTGAACCTTGGCGCCGACCCGACGCTCTTGACGCCGTCCGCAAGCTGGCACCAAGCCTTCCTCATCTCCGAGAAGTTACTGTCGCATTCTTCAAGGGGAGCCTACTGGTTTGAGAGTTTTGGTACTGGTGACAGTGACATTGAGTTTTCGAGGCTCAAATAGGCCGATAAACACCAAAAATTACTCTCCGGCATTCGCCGGATTTCCATTTATGGTAGTCTTGATGTGATTGCCGAGAATTGAACACTTGCGGTGACACGTGACATGGGGTGAACACTCGGTCGAAATAGTACAGTAGCTCGGATGGCATATCTTATCTGTGCGCTACGGACAAACCTGGTGGCCGTTTCCTGACCGTCGCTGTCATCTCAGAAAACCGTCCCGTCGCCGTCCTGTAGAAAAAAAGATTCAACCTCCGACGGAACGGGACGGCTACCCGTCCCACGGGACCCGTAGAACCGGCGCGGCGCGACGCGCAGCCCTTCGGAAGGCCTTCAGGGCGCCGCCGTGCCATACGCCATCTTGGTGCACTTCTCCTGATTGCTGTCCACAGAGTCACAGACTTGATGTGCTTCACGAGCACTTCCGAGCGTTCTCCAAATTCTTCCACTCCCCTCAGATCCAGGAAGGTCGGTAGACTCTGGATCCGATAAGCCTTGGTGCCAGCCGTCCAAATTTTTATTGATCAAATAACTGATGGATCGGCGCCCTTTCCAGCGTCTTCTCTGGCTCGACTCCCGTGCTCCATAGTTTGCCGCAATGTCGCGTTCTTGACTGTTCTTGATGAGTGCCATGGTGAGGTCCTGAAAGAAGCATAGATGTTTATCACCTCAATTTTGCCGCGCCCATCGAGATTGCTGTCAACTCTCGGCAAGATGCACTTTGACACCACCCACTCGGTTTGGTACACGTCTCACAGCATCTTATTTTTCCGGATACTCTCATACCCATGCTCCAAAAACGCATCTCGCCGGCTTTCATTCTATTCCCTGCGGCAGTGCACCATATTGTCTGGCCCATCCGTTACCCCTCATTCGCTCAAAGTGATTTCTACTCATCTCTTCCAGGATAGTGAGATACTTTCTTGTGAAGGTCGTGTGCAACCAGGTGCAACCACAGCTGTCTAATCCAAAATTAAATCCATTGAGATTGCTGTCAACTCTCGGCAAGATGCACTTCACTGACACCGCTGAGCTTCATTTGGGAACAGATACTCGGCAAGTCAGTGATGCATGCATCATCAGTAGACCATCAACAGCCTTGTGGCGTGTGAAAGCCAATCGTGGGAACGGCCGACGCGTTCGTTATTAACGGATAGGATTTAGGCTGCCTTGGCGAATACAGTAGAGTACTTACTTCAAGCTAAAGCAGCCTCACCTTCATACCTAATTGTTAAGTACTACGCATCACTTCCAGTAGCGCAATTTATTTGCCCCCATTGGAGTCGATACAACTATTATCGTACAGAGAACGTATCAAATCTCTTTACACATCAAGCTGGCCATTCCAACAACTCTCGAATAAACGTCGTGGTGTCCTGAGCTCGCATCAACGCTTCTCCCACAAGGACAGCATGGACACTCTGCTCTTTGTAGACGCGCACGTCCTGGGGTCCCGAGATACCCGACAATGCACACAGAATGACATCCTTCTCCTTCACCAGATCAACTAGTTTGGTTGTTGTCCCCAGATCGACCTCGAAGGAATGCAAGTTCCTGTTATTGACGCCGATGACCTTTGCCCCGAGCTCCAATGCTCTCATCATCTCTGTCTGGTTGTTCACCTCAACCAACGGTTCCATACCCAAGGAGCACGAGTACTTGTAGAGCGCCGTCAGCTGCTCGTGGGTCAACATGGCCACAATCAGCAGCACGGTGTCGGCGCCATGCAGCCGGGCTTCTGCGATCTGGTACTCTTCAAAGATGAACTCCTTGCGCAAGATGGCAGGGCGATTCGGTGTCTGATCGACAGCCTGCCTGACGAGACGCATGTCAAGGAGAGATCCTTTGAACCAGGTCGGCTCGGTAAGGACTGAGATGACAGAAGCGCCTGCCTCGGCGTATTTGAGCGCCTGTTGGGCAGGGTTCGTGTCCATCGCGATTGGGCCCTTGGACGGACTGGCGCGTTTGATTTCGGCCATGAGCGAGAGAGAGGGATTGATGCTGGATGACGACGGATTGGTTTTCAGACGCGGAACGAGGGGGATGAGCTTTGGGGCCAAGCCCATCGCGAGATATGTGTTTATGTCCTCGAAGCTCGTTCCAGGCGTTGCCTTTGCCTGCTCGACGTCAAGCCGTCGCTGAGCATAGATCTTTTCCAAGATTGTGGGATTTTTGGAGGGTCCCGACATCGCCGTCAACGATAGAGCAGTATGGTGATTATTTCAGTCCGCTACACCATGAGTGTTTTAAAGAGAGATGGTGAGAATATTCTTACGTATCGGCGTCGTGTCGGAAAAGTTGTGATCAATTGATGGCCTCCGCTTAATAGAGCTCGAATTCGTCGTGTGGAATGTCAAGTGGAAGTAAGGAAGTAATATTTTAAGCGCAGCGGTGTGGGGAGACGGGACACCGCAGCCCCATTCCGCTACATTGATATCACGCGGCGGCTTCGCCGCCCAATGGGAGCGCGCGGATCCCCGTAGCAATTTTTGGCACCTGAAAACTCCGAAATCACATCTCCCCGTGGAATCCGTGGACATGCTCCGGTCACAGCGGTAAAATGGGTTGGTGTCCGAGGGTGTCCGTAGCATACATTTGACGTCGTGTATGTAGTACCGGGCCCCGCTATGTTCCTTAATGGGACCGCTGTGGTTAAAATATTCCTTCCTTCCTTCCTTCAAGTTCCTTCCGAGTCAGGGTGGCGTGGAAACGGGTTTCGGGAGAATGATAATCGGGGCCACCCAACAGTCATCTCCGACCAGTTCGCTTATCCTCGCTTCTCATACTTAGATGGCCTTGAAGCTCAATAATGGCCTATTCATGCCTTCAGTCGGCGTCGGGTCTGTCTAGAATTCAGTATGCCGTGCCACACTCTGACCCTCGGATGATTTAGTTGCTGGATGGGACTTGGCGTTGCTAGTGCCGACTGCTACGCCATGGTCAAAGAGGCCTTGAAGATCGGGTATAGACACATTGACACGGTACAGATATTCAGTATATGGAATCCAAGCCTAATCCTAAACATTGACTCTCAGGCTAGCAACTACGGTATACTTTTTGCTGCGACTTCTATCTGTTGATCATGGCCATGATGAGCAGGCAACGAGGAGTCTGTCGGTTTAGCAATCCGTGAATCCGGTGTTCCCAGGGAAGACCTTTTCATCACCACGAAGCTCGAGTATGTAACTCGTCTCGTCTCTGTCGGTGATTACTGCTCATTCCATACAGCCAATGTGACCATGGGCGCGTTTCCGAGGCGCTAAACGAGAGCCTTGCTAAGCTTGGCGTCAATTATATAGACCTTTACCTCATACACTGGTGAGCTCCGTGTTTCCGACGCGATTGATGGACTGAGAGCGCGCTGCAAGGCCTCAGGCTGTTATATCAGGTTCCTCTCCTTCTGATGATCCCTGTCGGTTCTCTTATTTATCTCTAGGAAGAGTCCTACAGCCTTCAGAAAGCCCTACAATCGGCGATACATGGAGAGACATGGAGAAACTTTTAGATTCAGGTAAGTTCGGATCACAGCATATTCTTGTTTCCCGCTCAAGCTGTCCTAGGTCGCGTTAGGAGCATCGGCGTATCCAACTTCAGCGAAAAGACATTGATGATCTTGCTGGAAAACGCCCGCATAGTGCCGGCCGTTAATCAAGTGGAGATGCATCCTCTACTCCCGCAACATTCCCTCCTTGCCTTCTGTCGAGCCCGTGGAATCATTCTGACCGCGTACAGTCCCGTTGGCAAGAACAAATTCTCTTCCGACCCAGATGTCGTGCGAATTGCCGTTGCCCACGGCGTCACTGGTCCACAGGTTATACTGAGCTGGGGGGTTCAGCGAGGCACATCTGTTATTCCAAAGACGTCAAACCATGAGCGTCTCAGAGAGAACATGACAGTGGGTTGGCGAACTTCCATTCTGACTGCCGCTCACGAGATATTTGTTACTGCAGCTCATATATCTCTCTGTCGAAGAGATGTTAGTTCTTGATAGGCTTCACGAGAAGCCCGGCATGCACCGCAGCGTCTGCGGTTTTCACTCATCTGACTTGGGAGGCTCGTGTTTTGGGTGGACATATGAACAGCTTGGCTGGAGCATGGTTGAGGGCGGGGTGATGGTTCATTGAGTATGTATGTACTAACATGGGAAGAATGCATTGAGTGCGAGGAAAGCTGCCTAAGGGCAATCAATGGCCAATAACGCGTCGAGCAAGCGCCTGTGTCACTTTTCGCCATTTACAGATGCCTTCTTATTCTCATTGCTTACCCGACGGCATTTCGTGGATCCAAGTACCCGTTTTGGGCGCGAGACATCACTGTACGTCGTGGGGTTCGTCAGCGAGCTAATTCTAGCCCTCAGTGCCCAAGCTTCGATTGTCTTACTCGATTCCGTCTTCTCGTTGCGTCTGACATCTCCAGAGACCCAAGGATTCGTTCCTGTGCAATTTGTCTGATGTCTTCCCGCTGTTGTTTCCCCTGCTTGATACGTGCAGCTCTCCCAGGCCTTGAGTGAAGTTGTTTCCTAGTTTGGTCTGCGCTCGTTAATGTGTGTGGTACTTATGCTGCGCACCTCCCGTCTCTCAAAGATTCAGGCTGCAACATGGCTTTCCCCCCAGATGAGGTCGGTCTCGTTTATTTTCGCGTCGCCAGTCAATTTACCCTTGCTCAGTCCAAACTCGTGTCGATCTTCATCCAGACCTTGTTGTACGGTATGTAGTACTCGAACTACGCGTTACGCGCCCGCTCATTGTCGCGCAGGAGCCTACACAGTTGTTTTCATCCTTACCTGCTGGGTGCTTCTGTACAAGCGACCGAAGCACGAGCCAGTGAACAAACCCATGCTTGGATTCTCCATTGTTATGTTCGTGCTGGCAACGATGGTGTGCTGATTCTCTCTTTCTTGCATTTCGGAAACCGGGTTCTGATCAGTGACTTCCACGCAGCACATTGGGGTCAATTACACCCGCATCTTGAGAGCTTTCATTATTTACAAGGACGAGCCTGGCGGTACACCCGCGTACTTCAACATGCTCTCCGAATTTACGCAGGTATTCGGAAGCGCGATTTACGTGGCGCAAACACTGGTGGGAGACAGTGTGGTGGTAAGCTTTCCGTAGCCATTGTGGAAGACCTTGGGCTAAGTGTCTCTACAGCTTTACAGATGCTACCTTGTGTGGGAAAGGCAGTGGCAAGTTGTCGCGTTCCCATTTATTCTTCTAATGGGAAGTGCAAGTATGTAACATCCGGTCGCATGTGTCGGTACTCCCGCTCACTGTATGCGTCGGCTAGCCACCGGTGTTGGAATACTGTATTCATTTGCAGTGGTCGTGCCCGAAGCCGAAATCTTTGTTGTTCAATTGCAACACTGGATCCTGTCATTCTTTTCAGTCACTCTCGCAACGAATATTATCTGTACCGGTGGGTTGGTTGTGTTGCCTTCTTCTGTGTAGCTACTGATCCTATTTTACAGGTTTGGTCGCATTCCGACTATGGGACATCAATCGGCAAGTCAAGGAATTCTCCGAGTCGAATCACAGCTTCAATCCCATCATTCTATTGGTCATCGAGTCTGGAGCAATCTACTCAGCGACGCTGATGACTCTTCTGATTCTGTACAAGACGGAGTCCTGGTTCCAGTCAGTAGCTCCGGTCGTCTGTTTGTTCGGCGGTCATAATACTGACTTCCCGCTCAAGATATGTCCTCCTCGATGCGGTATGTTAAACATACCCTCTGTATCCGTCACCACACTCATTGAGCCTTGATTTGAAAAATTGAAGGTATCACCTATCGTTGTAAGTGCCGTCCCACTAACTCTCATCTCAAGTCGATACTCACTGTACATAGGGCCTTGTGTTCTCAATGATAATCGTGCGGATTGGATTGGGGCTCACGACACTTAACGGACAGCATACGCATAAAAGCAGCAGCTTGCGCAGGACCCCCCGCAACGGGTCATCGGACAATACAAGAGGTAGCGTCGTGACGCAGATACGGTTTACTGGGCGGGGTGGTCCGACCGGGACTGAGACCGAAACGGCCTCCGTCGGAATGTATGAACTAGAGAACAGCCAACCGACGACTTTCGGGAAGGAAAAGGTGAAGCAGTGTACTTTTCTACGAAATCTTTGCTCATTGGTTTGATTAACAGCAACAAGAGTCTCAAATCGAGACCACGCACGATATTGTCTAAGACGCTGGATTGTTATTTATACCGAGTCTCTTGCTTACCGTGTCAATTATTGTGCGATTAGCTCCGTTCATTCATGCCAGAAATGTTATTTATGTTTTCAGCTTCGTACAAATGCCATTCACTCAGACAGCATCATGATCAAACGTGTGTACTTTGTGATTGCTCCCTGTGGATGGCATCCGCGACATCCGTATATCTTCTGCGCCAATAAGCGCCGTTTCGCCATCTTCCGTTGATATTCCGAGCGCGATACGCAGTATTATAACGGAGAAGACGATGCCCTGTACGAGCCATGGCATCAGCAAGGTAATTAAAACAAGATCCTGCTTGAAACTCACAACTATGGGGGACACGGCGTCAAGAACCACATATCTTGTGTGCAGTGATAAGCGGCATACTATAGCGAAAAGGCGGGAGCTTACTGAAACCACGAGTCCACGTTGTACAAAATAAGAAGCACCATGAGGGTGGCGCTGTATATGGCGCCCGATTCTACGATGAGGAGCATGAGAGACCGAAGCTTCCGGCCGCGGAACGAGACATGTTTTCTGTTAATGGCCCACACGCGATATGCGACGAGGGCCGTGCATATGACGTTCGTGGCGAATGTCATGGAGAAGAATGAGGTGATCCAGTGAGAGAGCTCCTCCGCGAATATCTCGGCTCTGCCAACTTTATCGAAGGCCCACAGGATCCCGATCCCCGTAGCTGTAGCGAACATCAGCCAACATGAAGAAGTACCGGGATGGGCGTACCGGTGCTCCCAAGGAGTAGCGCAAACGGAAATGCGATAACCCAGAGTTTACGTTCCCAGACCAGGTAGCATCGATACAACTAGACGTCACTGTTAGGTGGCTGACTGCACTAGATTTGCGAGAGAATACTTACGACCAACGCATCGCCCACCAGAGTCTGAATGACATAGAGTGTGCTACCGAACATCTGTGTGAACTCGGCCAGCTGATTGAAGAAGGCTGCGGGGCCGCCAGTCGCACCAGCGAAGATGATAAAGGCCTTGATAATGCGGGTGAAGTTGACTGCGACATGCTGTTACTCATGGTTCAGCATAGTTTCTCAAAGGCGTGGAAGCGTCAAGGACCATACCATCGTAGCAACGACGAACATCAACAGCGATATGCCCATCATGGTTCTTTGAAGAGGTGCTCTGCTCAAAATCATCCATGTCGTCGTGAAAAACAGCACAGAATAAGCGCCTGGGATGAGCGTCAGATAATCACAATGAGGAACTTGAGAGAGTCCCTACCGTATAGAATGGACTGCACAAATATCGACACCAGTTTTGACTAGACAAGGTCACCGTGAGCAACGACTTTGGCGCAGTAGAGCACAATATACGAACTTCGTCAGGTGGGAATGCCATCGTGATAGGAACGGCAGAAAGCAAGATACTAGAAACAATCTGCACCTATATACCATTGGGAAGGCCCGAGTCGAGACTTGTATGTAATGCACCTTATGAGAGGCGCAGGAAGCCAGCAAGATTATATTTGTTCCATGGCCAGCTGATGTTCCAGAGCCCCAACAGAAGATTCAGAGCTCCCGAGATTGTGACAGACAGATGTGTCTAGCCGTCTTTGTATAGATGAAATCGGAAAAATGAGGCCACTTCGAATTCAGCGCGAGGTGAGTGATGGATTTGCGAAGGCAGTTCGCCAAGTTGTCGTCAAGAACAACGCGTCGGCCGTACCCACGATCGACATATATGCGCCACGTGCAGCGGTTTGGCTCAGATTGGCAACAGCGCCGTTACCATCTAAGGGACCGCCGAAGCTATCACGTTCGGACCACTTAGGTAGGTTCTTTTGTAGTGCGAAACCCCACCTAAGTGGTCCGATTAGCGTCGGAGGGAAGGGCGGCCAGTGCTTCTATTTGAACAGACACTCAGTACCACATTTTGGAGCATAACCAACTTATACTAGCTGGCCAGCGGCCTACCCGCAGAGAGGGAGGAGCGCGAATGGAAGTACCCGGTGTTCCCGGGGTTGCATTTTAGTTGGAATGCGCAATAACCATTTAACCAGTCTCAATAACCATTTAACCAGTCTGGTTAAATGGTTATTGCGCATTCCAACTCTATTATGTCATGTATTCCTTATAGGGTTAAAATGCCCTGCGCGTGAATTCCGGCATCTTCCTACCACCGGGGGTATTGGTGGCGAAGGCCTCCGTTACCGGCCATACCTCCGGTGGGTCCCTCGGCCCAATCCTGCTACCAAAATTAGCTGTATCTAGACATCAAATCCAGGAGTGTCTTTCCTCAACATGCATGAATTCATCATCTGCTGAGTTTAAAATATTGCCAGGTTGAAGGCCTTCGATTTAGATATTGGGGTACTGTAAAATGAATGCCCATGCATCCAGTCATGAGAGGGGAGGATTGGAGCATTCTGGATGTGAGAAGAAGGGAGAGAAGTGAGGCCAGGGTTCTCAAGAGCAGGTGTGAGAAGCTTCAAAGTGAACGAGGTTGGGTTGACGGGGAGGAAAAAAATGACTGTGGTGGTCGTCCGTAAGAGACGGCTTCCCAATTAGGCGGTGTTGAGTCCGGTCCGATCATTCCATTGACAGGTGGCAGTGAACCACGGATCGCTGGCTCGGAGCGAGCCCAATTACTATCATAGGCCCCCCTCTGACAACGTTTTTTGATGGCAGGCCGGGTTACTGCTACGCTCCACCGTTAGCTTAAATATTTCATAGAACCACTCTCCGACATGTATTATATGGTCTGTCAAAGTTTCATATTTTTTGTACAACTTTTGCGAGAGTTAGAGCGATGCCGGCGCGGGCTGTCAAAAAACACGCTTTGCGCCCTCCTCTGACAAAAATGTCACGGATTGTCACACGGCGAATTCAAAGTCCGCAGAACCGCGAAAACAGCTCAAGGTCGTAAAAGTGGCATTGAAGATACACCGGAAGTAATGACAGCGATACGTGGGGCTACAGGTGGCGCGCGCAAGGATAAAGAGCGTGAATGGATGTAAATCAGACCGTGGGATGTGTGGATGTGGAGGGAGGATGCGCGAGAGGATGATTGTAAACTGGGAAGTGATAACCGGGAGCGAAATTTGGGTAGCCATAAGGAGGGAATGCAGGGTAGTGCGTGGGCGGGGGCTGATCTTGAAGGGATCTCGCCGGCAAGGGTCTCGGTCTGGGCGGTGTGGGTGCGCGTGGAGGTGCGCGTGGAACGGGGGAGCGGGGAAGGGGAAGGGAGGTTGGTGACATCGTTGAGACGACGTCGCCGCGGAGTTGTTGAGGGGCCAGGCTCAGGCTCGTCCTCGTCCGAGTGCGCAGCGCCGCGTTTGCGCTTCCTGGCGAAGAGCCCGATATAGCGCTTGTCGGTCTTGAGAGCGGCATTAGCTGGTGCATCAAAGTACGCTCCGATGCGGGCTATCAAGACCTCCCGTGTACCGACTTCATCAAGCGCTAGAGCCCAGGCGATGTCCTTGAGGTCCGGCGCCTTCTGCTGTTTGAGAGCGCCGGAGAAAGACATCCCTGCAGGACCAAGCTCCGCGCGACGCGATCGAGTGGCAGCAGCGGCGTCGTCCTTCCGTATTTGGGACTGAGCAGCTTTCTCGCTCTTCTCATCGCGGGCGTCCTTCTGCTGCTGCGCCGCGGTACGGCCCTCTGCCGTTGTCAAGATACGCGACTGCGTGTGGACAACATGTTGGCCGCCTTTGTCCTTCTTCTTCGCATTGAGTTGGCCTTGCAGAGTCTTGATATGGTCGCCAGCAAGGATCGCATACGTTGCCGCCTCATCTCGCTGCTTCCGAAGGTGTGCGTGCTTGGCCTTCATCTTTGCGACATGTTGCTGAAGGAACACAAATCGTTGCGGTGTTGATAGATCGGAAGGAGGGTCGTCATCGTCATCGTCATCGTCATCGTATATGTTGGTGAATTCGGGCTGGGGGAGGGTCGATGGAGGCGGCGTAGACGAGGTGGATGTGCTAGCAGAAGATGACGGCAGTGGCGACGCCACAGCCCGATTACGTTTCGGGAAGACAGACGTGACATCCCGCCAGCCATCCCCATCCTCGTCGGAGCTGCTCTCGTTGTCGGACCCACTCTCGGACGATGATACGGCAGGAGGTTCGGGAGGAGGTGGACGCTGCGGGAAGCCGTCGGGCATGTGGAGCTGGGTGGAGAAGGATAGACTCGGCGCAAAATCACCGGCAGTGAAATGACCGCAATTTGTCGTTACACGTCCCGGTCGATTCCCAACTTTGCCCAGGCCTGGATGATGGTGGCCTTCTGGAATGCGGCGCGCCGGGCGGTTAGATACTCCCGCACAACATCTTTGACAGCCATCGAGCTCCCCGTCTGCTCCAAAATGGCCTTGCACTGCTTGATCCAGTGCTTCTTGAGAGGTCCAAAACCTCCGATGTCGCAAGGCTGCAGGCGATGGGTGGTGTGAGGTGGCAGACAAAAGAGGATAATGTTGTGCTCCATGGCAAGGTCAATCATCTCGACAGTGACATGAGACCCGTGTGAGTCGAAGATGACGACGATAGGGATGGACGGATCGACATTATTTTGTAGGGATTCAGCTATTGCAGCGGGAATGAAGCCCTTCTCGAACCAGCTGTAGCAGACCTTATCGTTCGTCCAGCCGTTCTCCGTCGTCGCAATGCTGTGAAGTCTCAATCAGAACATGGTCGCCGACACAGAATTTCATGTACACGATGTCTCCGTCCCATTGCGGGTCATCGGGATGCCCATCCTCAAACCATTCGGCACACATGTGCTTTCCAGAGAAGACGAAGCAGGGGGGGACGAGAGCAGTACCGTTGGAGCAGATTGTCTCGATGACGGTGATTAGCTCAAGGTCGTCGGATTTGATCTTGTACTTGGAACGGTCCGCGGCGCCGTAGAAGAATTGCTCGCCTGTGCCTTTTCGTCCGCCTCCCATCTGTATCCCAATCTCATCGAAATTA
The DNA here is from genome assembly GCA_029204335.1 of Mycena vulgaris. Classification (NCBI taxonomy): domain Eukaryota; kingdom Fungi; phylum Basidiomycota; class Agaricomycetes; order Agaricales; family Mycenaceae; genus Mycena; species Mycena vulgaris. The sequence continues at coordinate 804,147 of JARGYA010000035.1, forward strand.
TACACATTGCAATCGGGGATGGGATTGCCGTTATTGTCCAGGACTTCTTGGAGGAGCTCGAAGTGCCGTTGGACAGTCGCAAAATTGAAGGTGCGCGCGCGTTTCGAGTCGAGACCAGCGGGGCGACCGAGGACACAGTCAGGATGACGCCGGAGGAAGCGATAGACCCAACGGCGCGAAGGCTTGCGGCCACAGAGGGCGGTGACCTTCGGTGCAATGGTCTTCTTCGACAGAGGAATACCTGCGCGGCCTAGGAACTTGATCCATTTGACGAGAATTGCCTCCTGCTCCTTGTTGAGAAGCTGGCCCGTCATATGCGCTGCCATGTGTGGCTTCGTCTTGCCCTTTAGCCGGCGCCAGATGGTTTGGGACTGCTCGGAGATGTCCAGAGCCTCGGCGGCTGCGCGTGCATTTTTGTACCTGCCATCCCGTATGCCAGCGATGGCCTCCTGGATTGCTTCTTCCTTCGCCTGCGCTTTCAGCCCTTCTTTCCGGTACTTTTGGCGGGGCCGGGGAGCCATACGAGGCGGGGAGGTGTCCGACGCGTGCGATTGTCGTTGTCGTTTTCGGAGTGAATTAGGTTCGCATTAGAGGAAGTTTGGAGTACAGTAGAAGGTATTAAGGTCTTAGAATGGTGTAACAGAAGGAAGGGAAGAAAGACGAAGGGAGGAAGAGAGCGACGCGCCTGCCGAGCGGAGTTTGAAATTGATCGCGTCGTTTGTCACGTCGCGCAAGACTCTTTCTTCCTCTCTCATTTTTGCTCCAGACACAGATGAAATTACAGGATGCGTTGACAGCACATACACTAAGTGGACAAAAAGAATGCTCGATGGGGTTTGGGCTCATTTCTGGACCAAATCACTCCAAATAAAATGTTAGCATGGACACTCATCAATTTCATGATGATATGCATTGTTTCTTCCATACCATTCCTACATATTTCTGTCGGAATAAATTATTTGGGTGTTTTCTGAGAAATCGAGTTGGTGGAAACAGGGTGTATGTAAAAATGATGTATATAGTCTGAAAGTACTCATAAAATGGACCTCGGGTGTATCCTGGTTGACCTGCATCTGTTGGTTTTTGAGCTCACAGCGGGTGTTCAAGTTGACCATTTTTCGCATTTTTGGGCCATTTTACACTAAAAATGCCGAAAATGGGTAACTTCCATGAGGCATTGTGAGCTCAAAACACCTTCAATTGAGATCGCCCAAAGTATGAATAAGGTGCATTCTATGAGTACTTTCAGACTATATGGACCATTTTTGGGTATGTGGTGATTCCACAGACTCAATTTCTTGGAAAACACCCAAATATTTTATTCCGACAGAACTACGTAGGGATGGTATGAGGAAAACAGTGTGTATCATCATGAAATCGGTGATTGTTCATGCTACCATTTTATTTGAAATGATTCGGCCCAGAAATGAGCCCAAACCCCATCGAGCATTCTTTTTGTCCACTTAGTGTACATGATGCCTGTTATTTCTTTTGAGAGCAAACGGAGCATCAGGCAGAAAGATACGGCGGAAGGGGTCGGCGACTTCATCAAAATTCACCGATTTTGAGTATTGTGATTTTTTAACGACCTCAGTTCTGCCTCCAAAAATGTACAACTTGAAACAACTATGTATAATGGCTAAGAGTAATCAGTTTTTTTTCTGCTAAGGATTCGGTCCAGAGGTGCGGACGGCATCAGCTTTTTTACCACATCAGGGTGCAATGTCAGAGGGGGGCCTATGATAGTATTGAATGATGGGTGTTTTGATTGAATGGGTTGTGCGAGTGGGGAAAAAATTGGAGGAGAGGGCGGGAACTTTAATATTACTCTCGACTGGCGGGCGGGCACCCATAGGCGCAAACACGACGGGCCCGGGCCGGGGCGGCAGATGTGATTTGGCGGCACGGTCAGCTGTTTTCGTCTCCGCCTAGCTCCGCCTCCAGCGCCGACTGCACTGCCGGACTATAAGAGAGCGCGCGATGTGGTGTCCGCCAAGGACGGCCTTTTGTGCGACTCACTTTACCCCCCGTTTTTCTGCGACGGTGGCACGACTTGAACGCCTAACGGATTCAACAACGGACGCTTGTGCTACTTCACGACTCGAACCTCGACCTCTTCTGCGACTGGACAGTCGAGCATCGAAATGACGATAAAGACACAGCTGGAGGACATCGTGCGCCATCGCAATGCATACTTTCTCGCGCTGTCTGCGGCAATGGGGAGCGTCTTTTTTGGCTACGACATCGGGAACATAGGCGGCGTGATCGCGCTCCCGCCTTCAAAGCGTGTGTATTCTCTATTACAGCAAAGGGTGGAACGCTGCTAATCCGTCGCAAGTACTTCGGGATCAACGCGATGAGCGCGGCAGAGAAGGCCGCGCTCAGCGTGAACATCGTCGCGATTTTGCAGAGCGGGTACTTGTGAGTGTCTGCGTTCGAGTTGGAGTTGGAGTGCCGCAGCTGACGGGGAGACAGCTTCGGCGCGCTGGGGGTGGGGTATTTCTCGAATCGCTGGGGCCGCAAGCCGTGCATGATCGCCGCGGGGCTGATATATATCATTGGGAGCGTCATCCAGGCCGTCGTCGGCCTCGGCACGAACGAGGCGCGCGCCTTGAGCGTGCTGTACTTTGCGCGGTGCGTGCGGTCCGCGTTTTCCGCAAGTGTATGCTGACGGTGTGGGGATGGTGAGCGCGCTGGTGCCGGCGTACGTCTCCGAGTCCACGCCGCGTGCCATCCGCGGGCGCTGCACCGGGATGATCCAGCTCGCGAACAATCTCGGGATCATACTTTCGTGTATGTGCAAATCAGTTCCTTTTTCTCCACCAGCTAACGGCCCCAGTCTGAGTGAATTACAGTGCATCGAAAGACATCGCGCCGACCGACCTCCAGTGGCGCGTGCCCTTTGCCGTCCAGTGCGCCTCCCCGCCCTACTACTGGCCGACCGACGTCTAATTTTCATTTCGACAGGGTCATCCCCGGCCTGCTCTTCGTGCTACTCGTCCCGTTCCAGCCTGAATCACCCCGCTTTCTAGTCGAAAACGGGCACTACGAGCGCGCGGCGCGAAGCCTCGCGTTCGTCGCGCGCGCACCAGTCCCAATGACAAGGCCCTTCTCGCGACCGTCGAGGAGATCAAGGCCGACTTTGCCGGCCGCACACAGCTCTCCGTCTTCCAGCAGATCGCGCACATGGCCGACTCGCACGCGATCGCGCTGCGCTGCGCGATCCCGTCCCTCGTGATGTTCTTCCAGCAGTGGACGGGGACGAACGCAATCAACTACTTTAGCCCGCAGATCTTCGCGTCGCTGGGGATCAGCGAGACGACCTCGGGCCTGCTTGCCACGGGTATATTCAACTTCAACTCAGCCTACTACTACATTGCCACCGCCCGTCATGTGATCGCGATTGCTAATTTTGGACAGGCGTCTATGGTGTCCTGCCAAGCGCTGGACCTATGCCAGTAGCTTCAAAGGACTGCTTGATACACGGCCTGTCCGTTGCAATCATTTATGGGACTTTGTGAGCATGAGCGCTCGAAGCCGCAGAAGCGATTGCATGACTGCTCATGGGAACAAGCCTGATCAACTCAACATTGGTATGGCGGGCCACGTTGGGGCTACACGCTCAGCAGAAGGATGTTATCCTGCGGTCGCTGCAGGATGAGCCTGGGTGTTCCTCGGGACTCGGCTCGCAGCGCCCGAGTCATTGGCGACGACTCGGAGCTGTACCGAGTCTGATCCCGACGCCAAGGTCGCTGTGGAGAATATCGAGTGGAACACTGCGGAAAGAATCCCCACACTCTGGACACTGCGCTCCATGTACATGGACCTATTTTACATTGCACATCTTCCCTGTAATACAATATTCAATGTGTTTCGATTGGAAGATCTCCGTCCCAGTATCTCTCCGTTACAAGCGCCAAGTTCCGTTCGTTGAACTCCCACCACGGGATATCCTCTGACCGCATGCGTGTTCTGGTCATTTTGACCTCTGCGCCGGTCAACCCATCGATGCCAGTCCCTTCATACAGCTCCCTCTTGACCGTCGTTCCATTCCGCGCCCAGCTCGGCGTGCTCGTCCAGAAATCGACATTCTTCTCCGCCAACACCTTCTCCACCAAGGCGTCCGAGCTCAGCCCGGTCATGTCTCTGGCGCTGTAGAACCCGCGGCCGAACGCGGAGATGCTGTTCCGCCGGCAGTCGATCTTGGCGCGCCAGATGAGGTTGTTCAGCGCCTCCGCCGCGTCGGGCACCGCGAACGCACGCGCGTCAAAGTGCGCGATGCCCTGCTTGTGCGCGGGGGCGCCCGCTGCGGCGAGGTGATGGTAGAAGCGCACGGAGGCGTATCCGGCGGCAAGGCTCGCGAGCTTCGCGACGCGTCCGTTGAACGCGCGGCACGCGGTGGGGAACACGAGCGTGAGCTCGTCGGACTGCGTCTACGCGAGGCTCGCGTCGAAGAAGTAGGCGAGCAGGTCCTCCGCGGTCTGCGCCATCGCGGTGTGGATGCGCTCATCGAAGGGTTTGTCGAATCCCTTGGTGAATTTGGAGAAGCCGTGGCCGTCGATGCGGATGAGGGCGGGCTGGTTCGCGGGGAGTTGCTGGTCTGTGGCTGCCTCGTAACTTTTCATGCACTCGCCGAGGCTTGCCGCTTGTCGCCATTGTGATCGTTTGCAGGTGGTCTCTGGACAGAGTCCAGACGCTATGACGAAACTATGTACTCCTTCGTCCCTCTTCTATTTAACTTCAAATCTGACTCGATCTACTCTGACTCGATACTTCATAGCCTCCCAGACTCCGTAGCACTGTGACGGTCGTCGACAAGTTGGCATTAGCAACCTCCACCCGTCTCTTGAAACATGAAGATTGAAAGCTCAGCCTCCGGAGCCTAACACTAGTTACCGTGACCCCTATCTATGGCCAACACCGTGACTGCCACAACGTCTCGTTCTCGCACTGGGTGGAAGTCAACGGATGCCGATAGCAAGTTTAATTGTCGCTGGGAAGATCTCTCCCGGACTGGCACAAAAATGATATTCAGGCTGAAGGTTGGCGGAAGGCATCTCTAATTTGTCTCTTCAGAAGGCTTCCCTTATTCAACCTCAGGTTGTATCCCTTCAGGTACATGGTTTATTCCGATGTTGTAGGCGGACCTTCGAGGAAAGCGCGACAGAGAAGGTCAGATGAACTTCTTAAGTTGAAAAGTTGACATTTTCGAGCGCCGGGCTGTTCGAAATCCAGCTGCTTGGCTGTAAATCTCGGATTCTTGGATGACAGTCATACATTCAATCAATCATTCCGCTTATTCTGAACTGAATTGGAAAGTCACTGTTGACATCGAACTTGAAAGCTTCCGGCCCGGATCCCGAAATTGTGGTTCGCCGAGAACCCAAGAAAGAAAGAACACCATGCTGAACTAGGTGCAAGCGGGTATAGAACGTTCACCGCGCAGTTGCTACCGCAGCGCGTCAGAGGAAAACAAGTCCCAGAATATGGAGGAGACAAATCTTCTCTCGACCTGCATATGGACCGAGCAGCTCGGAGACATGACCATCCTTGGCATCCGACATATTCAGACTTTGCATCGCGGAGATTCAAAATCCCCGGTGACATACCTGGACTCTGACTTGATCGTCACCTCAACCCAGAGGTTGCATGGTCTGAAACCTGTGTTGAACTCCCTATAAATGCTGCGTTGCGTTCAACATACTTCAGTTGAACAGACTCCAGCCACCGAGATGTTCTTTGCCAAAGCCATCCTCACCGCCCTCGCCTTCGTCGCTGTGTCCTCCGCGACACCGACTCCCTCCGCGGCGGTCAAACCTGCTCCCGTGAGCCAGCTTTCTGTTGTGGCCATAAATTGGTTAAAAAAATCGCGATAGCTCGGGGCTCCGACTATCACCCTCTGCTCGGGTGGGATCAGCCCGCCCACCGGCTGTGTTATCATCCCCATCGTCTCCGACCAATGCATCAACCTCGTCAACGGCCTCACCTTCCTCAACAAGGAAATCTCCACCGTAATGGTCCCCGGTGGAATTGTGTGCACGTTCTTCGAGTAAGTTGACGCCTGGAAGTAGCACTGGTTGAATTAAAGCTGAAGGGCCTGGCAGGAACTTTGGTTGCCTGAGCGTCAACAACCGAGACGTCGTGGTGCTCCAGGGCGGCACTTGGAGCATGTCCAGTGCGAACGGGCTTGCAGGAACCCAGGACTTTAACGACCTCACGAGCTCGATCAGCTGCTCACCTCTATAGTGAGGGCACAATATTCGGGGTTCTTTCGCTACTAGTTGCAGTACTTTGGGCATATGATTATATACTTGGTTAAAGTTGTGTTGTTCTCGTGAAATAATAATCGTCCCTGTCGTCTCCGACCAGTGCATCAACCTCACCGGAGGCCTCAGCCCCCTCAACAAGGAGATCACCAGCGCAATCATTCCCGCCGGATTCGTGTGCACGTTCTTCGAGTAAGCTGACGTCTGGAATCAACACTCGTTGAATTCAAGCTGAATGGCCTGGCAGGGACTTTGGATGCCTGAACGACGGTGTCAACGGACACGACGTCGCGGTGCTCACGGGCGGGACGTGGAACATGGGCCATGTGCAAGGGTCCAGAACTTCAACGACCTCACGAGCTCGATCAGCTGCTCACCTGTATAGTGAGGGCACACACTCGGGCGCACTTCCGGTCGTCCTGATTCGGGGTTTCTTTCGCTACTAGTTGCAGTACTTTGGGCATATGATTTTATACTTAGTTAAAGTTATGTTGTTCTCGTGAAATAGGAATCGGATTCGAGACCTGGATAACCGCGATAAGTAGGTAGACGGCGAGGTGAGCGCAATGACCTTTTGAGTTTCGTATGCGCCAACACGATATTTCCCGCAACGATCGAATTATCCGATGACGTCCATTGCAATGCGTAGTCAATGCGTCCGGACAAACACTATACCAGCCGGCGGGAATTCAAATGTGGAGAAAAGGGCACCGCCGATGCGACCCGCCGCACGCCGCCCCGCCCTATAAAGAGGGCGCGTCCTGTAAGTAAAATTTTCCACATACCTATACCCTCACCCGACCTGTCGTTTATCGATTCGACCCTAAATAGCACAAGCGGAGACAACGTTGCAATGGACCAATTCCAGCAGCAGCAATGTATGTGCACGCAGAGCATCGCGTGTCTTTCTTTCTGACGATTTTTTCTCTTAGTTGGCGCAGGAGGCCCCGGTTTCGGGGGCGGGGGCGGAGGCGGAGGAGGGCATCACCACGGGGGTCCGGGTTTTGAAGGGGGTGGGCATCACGGAGGTCCTGGTTTTGGCGGCGGACATCATGGGGGGCCGGGATTTGGCGCGGGCCCGGGGTTCGGAGGCGGGCACCATCAGCAACAGCACCACGGCGAGGGGATGGGCCTGGGGGGAATGGTACAACAGTTCTCGGGGGGGCATGGACGCCCCCACTATGGTGGGCAAGGATTCGGGGGACAAGAACATCATGGGGGTGGCTGCTGTATCATAATGTAGCGCTCTTCCAATCACTTTTTGAGTTCCAATGGTGTTCAAGTTGAAGTGAGGGTAAAGACGGAAGTCGGAAGAGTCCGGAACCCGGGCCGGGTCGGAATATCGCAGCACCCGGCTACGTCATATATTCTAGCACCTTCGCGGCGATTCACAGGGGGTCTCGACCGTGACACTGACGTTGCATATATTGGCGCGTACACTCACACGGGTGGTGTACACTTTCATCTCTACATCATGGGCACAGACTACTACAAACTCCTGGGCGTTGACAAGTCCGCTGGTGACGCGGAGATCAAGTCCGCATACAAGAAGATGGTGCGTCCGTGCGGTGGAGCATTAGCGGGGAACTGACGTTTGAGACAGGCATTAAAATGGCATCCAGACCGAAATAACGGGTCTGAGGAGTCCTCCAAGAAGTTCAAGGAGGTGGGAATTAGCGCCACACGGAGGGGAACCGCACTGACCAGGTTCTTGTAGATTTCGGAGGCATTTGAGGTGCTGAGCGACAGCAACAAGCGCGCAGTGTATGATCAGTTTGGCGAGGAGGGCCTCAAGTCGGGAGGACCCCCGCCAGGGCAGGGTGGGGGGCCAGGATTCTCCGGATTTAGCGGCTTCCCCGGGGGCGGGGGCGGGGGCGGGGGCGGGGGCGGAGGCAACACCTTTACCTTCACGTCTTCTGGGCCCAGTGGAGGCTTCTCGCCGGGCGACCCTAACAAGATATTCGAGTGAGTATTCCTGTTCTGTATTGAATTCATGGACTAACGTCGGTACAGACAATTCTTTAGCTCGGGAGGATTCTCCGGGTTCTCTGGCCTGGGCGGCATGGGCGGCATGGGCGGAGGCGGTGGCAGCGGCGGTCGACGGGGCCGGAGCAGGTTCAATCAAGACGTCGACATGGACGACTCGCCGTTCGGCAGTTTCTCTGGCATGCCTGGCGGAATGGGCGGTATGGGTGGGGGAATGGGTGGCGGTATGGGCGGTATGCCCCGTCGACGCGCATCACCACAAAAGGCCGGGCCATCTGCATCCGCCGAGATCTCTCGCCCGCTCAAGCTGTCGCTCGCGGAGCTATATTCCGGGACAACGAAGCGGCTCAAGGTCGGTCGTCGGCTGCTGGACGGCTCATCCGAGGACAAGGTGCTGGAGATCCAAGTCCAGCCCGGGTGGAAGAGCGGGACGAAGGTGCGCTTCCCGCATGCGGGGAACGAGCAGCTCGACGGCGAGGCGCAGGACCTCGTGTTCGTCGTGGAGGAGAAGCCGCACGAGGCGTTCGCGAGGGAGGGGAACGACCTGCTATGCAAGGTCCCGATATCGCTCCTGGACGCGTTGACGGGCACCGGGGGCAAGAAGGTCGTCGAGGCGCTGGACGGGCGCAAACTGCAGATCAGCGTGCCGCCCGGGGTCGTCAAGCCCGGGCAGGAAATGACCATCTCCGGGGAGGGCATGCCCATTCGAAAAGACGGGAGCGTGAAGAAAAAGGGTGATCTCATTGTCAAGTGGGATGTGGTGTTCCCGGATAGAATAACGCCGGCACAAAAGGAAGGGTTGAAGAAGGTCCTGGCCTGAGCGAGGGACGCTCGTAAATTGTATTAGTAGATTATGCACGCATTGTAATATTATACCACCAGGATTTTATCGAAGAGGTGCAAGGCGACAGAAAGCTTCAGCACAGTCTGTGTTTACCGGCTAGGAATCAACCAGGTAGAGATTATGACAATTCTTTGGGCAAAGGTGCTCAGTGCTGAACCGTTTGAGTCGCCCCAGTAGGAGAAGAAAAATTTGAGGCGACATTAGGAAGTTTTGAGAAGAAAAGAAGTTCAAGTGTCAAACGGCTAACTCCGGGTCCCCACGTCTTCTTCTCTCAACCACCACGTACTCGAGTATCATCTTTCTCAGTCTCATCCCGAAACATTCCTCCGGCGACCACCGATATGGAATACTTGTCGGAGCCGAGCCTAGTACGTACCCCTGGCCACCAACAAAAACCAGGAAAAGGCGAACGCTGTCTCCAGCCGAACGCTTGCATCATCCCGCGCCGGCCTTTGCCTTGTAAGTTCTCGCATTTGTAAAAAGGATATTCCTTGACCTTGTGATGCGCGGCGCGCGGGGAGTGGAAAGCCTGAGATGGTGTGTAGCATTCGGTTCTTCTGGGCCTGCGTCGCTCCAACTTAAAATATCTCCTTAAACGAACTTGGCTCGGAAACTGGAAACAATAATACTGGCTTACAAGGCGACATTTTACTCCGAATTTTACAGAATTCTACACGGCCGAACGGTGGATTCCTCGCGGTTTAGTATTACCGACTTGTGGTGGTCGAAATCTTATCTATTTGCGAACCCGCGCAATTAGAGGCCATGCACCTCCTTGATGGTCTTCCACTGGTGGCCGGGCCACGACGCATTTCCGGTGCCTGCAGCCTTGGCCCCTGATCCCTCCGCATTCGCTGCTGCATCCCAGCCCGTGCTCCCTGCCCCGGTATCCACGAGACCCAACAAGCCCGTCTTCAGCCCTCCCATCTCCCCTGGGATCTCGTCCAGGTGCTCAACGGAGGTGTTGAACAACGCTCCGAGCCCTTTCAGGCTCGAGCGCTCGCCCTCAAGTCGGAAGACGCAGTTCTCGAGCTCAGAGGGAGGGAGGGTCGTCAATGCGTACGCGACGAATCCTGCAATTTAATATCGATCAAATCCCCTCGGAGGGAAATCGTAGCAACATACCTGCGATGTCTGCGACGGAGGTAAAAGACGCCGGGACCTCGCCTTTGCCAACGATCCTGATCTTTCCGTGGTCGGAATACCCGACAAGCCACGGGACACCTTCGATGAACAGTCCAGTCTGGATAAATGGTGAGTAGTCTGATGATGGTTTGTCTAGGCGCTCAGACACTCACAAAGATTCTGGTTGAAGGAATGCCGGCGGCTTTCAGATCCGCTGAGAGCTTGTCAGATACTAGTAAAACACCACCCACTAAAATTCTTACCTGCAATGCGGTTCTTGTCGCCAAGGAGGCCCTCCGTTTGGCCCTCAGTTGGCATCCCGTATTCGGAGGGCACAAATAACTTCACTTCCGCAAGCTTCGCTGCCTTGACGAGCGACTTCTGCGCCGCTGCGGCCGTCGTGGTGATGGCCGACAGCACGACGTCGACTTTGTGCGCCGTGAACACCGCGGCGACTGCCGCGGCATCGGCGAAGTCGACTTTCACGACATCAACTCCCGATGGGACGGTTTTGGCTGCGGCGCTTTCCGGACGAGAGAGGAGGATGACAGAGACCTTCTGGGCAGCGAGGGCGCCAACGATCGGGAGGCCCAGCATCCCACCTCCAATGACCGCATGAGATTTGTATCCGGACATGATTGTGATAGGTGCGGATGGGTTGGAATTGGTGGATGTGAGTTGCTTAATTATACTCAAGTACAAGTATGCCTCCTTTATACATTCAGCACCTAGGGCTCATCGACATCTTTGTGCCGGTCATTATGGGGTCGACAAGGGTCGACATAGGGATCATGATTGATGCCCCCGCCCGCTGTGAAATTATTTACCCTGACCGAGACTTAGCAAGAAATTGGTTAAACGAAACGTGATGGTTCCGTTTTGCCGTTTTACCGCACGGTCGCGGCTGTTCTGAGCGATCCGTCGATCACTGCGGGCGAGCACGCCATGGGCTTGCCATTGGCACTACAGGTCGAGGTTGAGCTCGAGGAAAGTTGGAACTACCGAGGCTACACTTTCGAGAGAGAAATAGGGATGAGAAGCTTGAAAGTTCAAGTTGAACTGTGTGAACTGCCAGGGCAAGGCCGGGCGAGGCCAGGCGGCTGCTCAGCCGGCTAATTCCGAACCATCACCTTCCGAACCACGAAGTGCTACATCCGCAATTATTTCTCCTCAAAGTATCGACAGGACTAGACTAGACCTATTACATCAACCCGAAAGCTGAATCCAGCGCACGCCCGATGTTTCCGAAGAATCCTCCTCTGCGAGGCTGCCATCGGTTTCGCGCCTCCTCGTATTGTTGCTGGATCTCAGCGAGCTGGCGCCTGATGCTCTCCTTCTCTGCATTAGTAGTCGTCGTGGACTGGTGGAGGCGATCCTGGAGCTCCTGGATTTGGCGTTGATGGTTCGCTTCAGCGCTCTCTGCGTCACGCCTCGCCGCCTCGGCCACCTCCGCCATTCGCTTCTCCAGCTCTGCCTTCTGCTCGGTGTAATCTGATGCGAGCTTCCTAGAATCGTCCTGCACGCGGGACATCTCCGCCTGAAGCTTCCTGGTCTCAATTTCCAGCTCCTTCCGAGTCTCCTCATCTTTCTCCCGGATTGCCTCTGGAAAGCGCGGATGTCCTCAGTCGCGGTATGCAGAGTAGGTGTGCTGGCAACAAACCTTTCATTTCCTTCTGCAAAACTGCCATCTCCTGTCTGTGCCGCTTGATCTGTTCCGCAAGCTCACGGGTGAGCTCCTCTCCCGCCGCCGTTTGCGAAATATCTTTCCCTTGGTCCACTAGCTCGCGCTGGATACGCAGCGCGCGGGGCTGGTTTCCAATCAGGTAGTGTAGGATTGCTTGCGCCGATGCGGCATCGTTGTCGTGGCGCAACAGCCGGGCGCCCTTGTCGAGGACAGGCTTGAAAAATCTCTCGTCGCTCGCCAGCTCGGCTTCGCGCGCCTCTCCGACCTCGAGGCCGACCTCGCCCCACATGTTGGTGACGATGACGACGTTCTTCAACGTGCTCTCTCCGCACAGCTGCCTGAACATCTTGAAATTGCGCGTCGAAATGCCGCCCATCCGGACGTCCGAGATGCGGTGCATGTAGATGACACCCGCCAGCTTCTTGCCGCCCTCGTACCTGGACATTGGCTCCATCTCAGCAGATAAATTGGTGGTGGACAGGGACGACGCACGTCTTGGCCAGAAATGCTGCTATCAGGGTCAATATGTCCGTGTCGCTCTTTGTTGTATCGTCGAATCCCGGGGTGTCGATTAAGGTGACCCATTTGCCGTCCAATTGGAACGCAGATGCTACTTGGACCGTACTCGTGCAAGATTGGAGACTCCGCCCGACGCGCAGATTGGATCCGCTGACGATGTTGATGAACTGCGGCGTAAAGTTCATGATCAGTGGAGGCTCGTCCGGGGGACTACACATACCGATGTCTTTCCGGAGCCCGTAGGTCCCATCACTCTGGAGATGATTAATCTATCAGACACCACTTGGGAACGAATCATTGGGGGCATCATACGCGATTGCCACTTCATCGTCCAGTACGGCGTCGCCCTGGAGCATGCTCTTAAATAAATCAGAACTCGCGAGAAGGGCGTGCACAGACCGTGCCGCTGCCACGCGAAGTGAAGCTGCTACATCATAACACAATCGATGTTTCTCTGCCTCGAGAAATATGGCCCAGGACGAACCTGTTGGGCGGAGCGGTGTTCTCCTCGTTGCGCGCATCGATTGCGAGGGTCCGCGAAGCCGCCATGAAATAATCCCGTTTGGCGGCTTCAAGGCTGTCAGACGCTGGTAAGGCGCTTTCTGCGGGCAAATAAAAAGGGCGATACGTATGCGCCGCGGCTGAGGTATAGTTGGTGGCAACGGCGGCCCGGGAGGGCAGTAAAGCCATGGAAGAAAGGAATCAGATTGGGTTTGTAGTCCTCAGTATAGCAGATATATATATCAGTAAGCCTCGAGGCGGGTGGCAATAGCGCCCGTGCGGTTCCAGGAATCTGTCTCGGACGCATCGGAGCTCATAAGAAATTTCATATTGCTATTGTACATGGAGCATGAGGCGTGGTGATACAGTTAGAGATCGGCAGGGGTTATTCAAAGCCTAAGAGACGGTGAGCGATCCGCAGGGATGGAAACGTGAGGATGTACGTACCAATTGGGATTCGCTGGAGGCTGAGGAGGCCCGGGGCGACTCGGGCGGCGGCGGCTTTCTTGTACGGGGTAGAGCTCGCCAACTAAGCTGGGGAGAACAGGTCTGGGGCCATAATCACGGCGCACGGAAAATGCATTGGGGCTCGGATAGGACGGCGAGCCCTGCTGCTGGGGAAAGCAGACGGGGGAAGAGGCGGGCTGGGCGTAGCGCGGTGGACGGCGAGACGTCGTCGCCTCCGGCCATATGGAGTTTTGATATCCCGGCTCTTGCAGGACGCGGACGGGGGCGGTGACAACACTTGAAAAACTGGGTGCACGGGGCCGCGTTCGCGCCTCCATGGCGGATTTGCCACTGCTCCGGAGAATGGTGTCGTCGGTATTAGTGAGGCTGTGGAGGACCTTGCGGCAATGATTTTTTCGGTTGTGAACGGCCACCGCTGCCGCCATCTCTGGAGTGACAGTGTAAAGACCATTGCAGTCGGGATGACTGCACTCGAAATTGCCAGGGACGGTACGCGGAGTATTGGCGAAACCGCACCACTCGAGGTCGCATTTGTGGTGCCACTTAGACGGCCAGGTCGCAGGATCATACATAGGCCAGGGCGCGTCAGGGAAGTCGTCGTGCTGATGGCGGATCATGTATGCGTCCCAATCGAACGGTGGCGCCTTGGACTTCTTCTTCGTCCTTTTGGCGACGGCTTTCTTGAAGCTGGCTGCTCGAAAACATCAGATGAGGATAGAGAGAGATAGGATGCGCCGCGCAGACATACCAAACATGGTGATAAGCAAATAATATTCGAAGGAAAGTGGGTTTGTTGAAAAGTGGCGCGGCTGGCGAAGGAAGGAAGAGGAGAAGGTATTCGCAGTGTTCGCCAGGGGAAAAAACAGCAGATTATATATACATATTCCCGACGGTGGCATTGATTGCAGGGGGTATTTCCATAATCGGAAGAACAATGAAGTAACAAAGGGACCCGAGTCAAGGCCACCCAGGGCCACCCACAAGGATGTCGGGCCACCAAAGCGTACTCCAGGAGTTGATCATGTTGAAGCGCATCCAGAAGCCCCCGAGCACTGATTGATTGTTTATTTGCCGCATTGGTCTTGAGATCCAATCCTGATATCGCAGGGGGGCTAGAGTCTTGCTTTATAGACAGTGCCACCATGTGGTTGGAGAATCAAGTCAAGCGTTATGTAAAACCAGGGAGGATCTATAGCCACGTCGGCATCGAAAACACCGACCTTAACCTCACGAAAACCGAGCGATTTTGGGCCAAGCGGCGGTTGGACGCAAGTTTGAATTTGTGATTCGCTTCAGTTCACTGATGCTGCCGCATGACACCACTGTCGCATCTTTGAGCGTCCGGGCTTAATTCAATCCAAATGCTCGTGAAATGAATTGGAACCTATCGCGGTTAGCGCCCGCGCTTTGCAAGCCTTGCAGATTTTCGCTTTGGTTTGCAGTGGGGGCGGAGAAGTAGGATCGACCGGGCCGACGTCCGAGTCTCCGCGCTTACCAATCACCTATTCTCGACTCAGTCATCGGAAGTCTCTACTCTCTCCCAGAGGCAGAGTAGATAATTCCTTTGAACCCTCGTGCGTCGGGATATACTTGTCGAAAACTTGTGAAAGTAGACCCTACGACGTTTGTCTCAAGGAGACTACAATCACCTTGGACTCTCCAAAAACTTGAGTGGACGAAAAACATGCTCTGCGCGCGGGCGGCACTTAAACGCTCTTTGAGCCGCGCATATGCAGCTGGTTTTGCCACTCAAAATTCCCCTCAAAAGGGAGATCGAGGTACGCGTGCGCAGTAGCATCCTCAGGGCTCGGTCTTACCCTGCGTCAGTTGTGCTCGGGATGTCGGGTGGCATCGACTCCGCGGTCTCCGCCAAGCTACTTGCCGCGCAGGTCAGTATGGGTTAATGACATTGTGCTCAATCTAATACTCAATAGGACTACGATCTCTCGGCCGTTTTCATGCGTAATTGGGACACGCGAGATGAATATGGCAATACGGACAAGGGGTGCGAGTGGGAGAAGGACTTGGAGGATGTCCAGAAAGTGTGCAAGGTCCTCGACATCCCTTGTCAAATGGTGGTTATTTTTTTGCGTATCTCCGGTGAGGAATACTGACCGCGCAGATTGATCTGTCGAAAGAATACTGGAATCGCGTCTTTGAGCCGTCTCTGAGCCAGTGGGAGCACGGTATTACCCCGAACCCAGATGTTTGGTGCAACAGGTACCGCGTTTTCAATAAATAAATCGCTGCTGACGCTTTCAAGAGAGATCAAGTTTGGGGCGCTGCTCGAGCGCTTGCCGCACAAGGACGGTGGGGCGCCTCCGTGGCTCGCGACCGGTGAATTCTACCCTCACGTCTGTTGGCGCCGCGCTGATATGTGCGAAAAACAGGCCATTACGCGCGCAAGGACTGGTCCGCGTCACGCCCGCGGCTTCTACGCTCAGTGGATACAGTGAAGGACCAGTCCTACTATCTCTCGTCAATCACCCAGCGGGGCCTTGCCCGGGCGATGTTCCCCATCGGCGGGCTCACCAAACCGGAGGTACGCAAGATTGCGCAGGACGGCGGTATCCCGACCAGCGTGCTCGAGCGCGGCGAGAGCATGGGGCTCTGCTTCATCGGTGAGAAGAAGCGCACGGATTTCAAAGACTTCATCGGTACCACCTCCCCCTCATCCTTCTTCCTCTCAGCTTACCACTCCGCCAGCGTCCTACATAACCCCGTCGCCGGGGCCGGTGAAGCTGATGGCGACGGGGAAGACCCTCACCGAGCACAGCGGCCTCTGGAGTTTCACCATTGGCGAGAAGATCCGGCTGCCAGGGATGCCGGAAAAGCTGTACGTCCTGCGGAAGGACATCCCCGCCAACACGATTCTCGTGGGGCCCGACAGGTTTGTCCGGCGCACGTTCCTCTTGGCCTTCCGCTCACGGCGCCGCCCAGGGACCCCGCACTGTACTCCCGAAGCGTCCGCGCGCGCGATTTCGCGTGGATATGGGCCGACGACCCGCCTGCAGCCCTCCCCCAGGGCGTCCAGCTCTCGGTGCAGATCCGCCACCGAATGGCCGCGGTCCCATGCACCGCCAGAACGTACGCGTCCTTCCGTTGCGCGGTCTTCCTCTGTCTTACTACGTATGCCAGCGCTGATAACGATGCCGGCGTTGAGATCACATTCGCCGAGCCATTGCGAGGTGTTGCGTCGGGCCAAGTGGTGGCGCTCTGGGACGGGGATTGGTGCCTTGGCTGCGGGTTAATCACAGCTACAGAGTAGAACACTTACATTATAACACACCCCACCCTTCTTTCTTTCAAGTTGGCGATAATCTATAGCGCCGGGACAACAACAATGCCCCGCGGCGCCCTCGTCCGGACCGGCACTTCAAGACAAAGGTGTAGGTATTACAACTGGCCAGCGCGGGCGGAAACTGACGAACGTCGCAAGGGTTTCATCCTAGAGCTATTCCTGACCAGAAAGAAAGCATGCTCCACCTTCGTGCTAAAGAGTGGTGGCGCAGCACTGCTAAACGCGTGGAAGCGAGCCGTTCTCATGACTAAGCCCCTTCAGTTTCAGCCCTGCGTGTGCCTCTACAATTTTAAGCAGAGCCAGTTGTCTGACGGACTCGAACGCGTGGTAGGTTCACTGAATGATCATGATCGAGAATGGTCGTTATTGCATAGGTTGAACAAGTCTTCGGGTTGAAAATAAAAGTCGAACCACGGCAAGTTCAACCTTGATTCATGATTCACCGACAACTGTGGGAGGTGGCCAAAAGTATGGTATGGATGAATCCGCTTGCAGATTTTGGCGAACAGAACAGTGTCTTCGATTGAAAATTCGTAACATGAAGACATGGAAAAAGACCGCAGAGCTCTTCAGTGGCCAATAATGGCCATTGGCTGGTAGGGCTCCTCCAGATACTTGATCTCGTCCTCCGTCAGCTTGATGTGAATCGCGGCTACCACATACATATCAGCGTTGTGAATTTCACTTTTCCGACGAGATATCTCGACTCACCGACGGCATCGGCCAAATTGGCGAGAGACGTGGTGCCAACGATCGGCGCGGAGACGACTTGAGAGAGGATATAAACAGGTGTGGAATATTAGGAAACGGGCACGTACTTTCTTTGCTCAACGCCCACGCGACGGACACTTGTGCCATGCCGATACCGCGCTTCTGCGCGATTTCCTCCACCCTGTTGGCGAGTGTTAGAACGCACATAGTGGCAGCGGGAGATTGCCCACCTGTTCACGATCGTCTGGTTAGCGGCAGACTAAGTGTATACGCTCGGCGGCATTCTGCAAGACACATCAAAAAAAAATCTGGGGACCCACATGGACACACACCCGTCAGATGTCCCGCGTTTTGTGTCCTGCTGCTTTACAAGCGGGCGGGTGAGGGCACCTTGGGCAAGCGGCGACCACGGGATCGCCCCGACGCCGAAGTACTGGCATGTTAAATTATTTTTTGTTGCATCGTTGAAATAACTGGTAACTACCTTCAAGGTCGGAATCATCTCGCGCTCTTCCTCCCTGTACAGCAAATTATAGTGCCCCTGCATTGAGATGAACGGTGTCAATTTGTTGGCGATGGCGTAATCTAGATGTTGCATGAGAAAAGATCTTCATTCTCTGCGAAAGACGCACTTTGCATGGCGTGGACTGGGATTGGGCGTCAGCTATGTCGCGTGGGCCAGAGAAATTCTCTCACATTCCCAAGCGTAGCAGGAGGACATGCCGATATAGCGGACATAACCGGCCTTCACCACATCGTGCAAAGCTTGCATCTGTGCCCAGTTTGAGCGAGAAGTGGGAAAAGAGCATGAGATTAACATACAGTCTCCTCAATAGGCGTGTTGGGATCGAGACGGTGGCCTGAATCTCCGTGAGGGGGGGTTAAAACAAAGGAAGAAAAAGCTTACACTGTAGGAGATCGATGTAATCGAGTTGCAAACGTCGCAGGCTGTGTTTCACAGAGTCGAAAATGTGCTGTTCGAGATCATTAGTCGCCGAAGAATATTAAAGAAGGTACTGGAGAACTTTGCGACTCAGCCCATACTGGTTGGCGTAGCCGATCTTATCCAAGTCGTCCCTCCCATAGAGCATTTCCGTCGGATCGCGGGAAACCGTGAAGAACACTTTGGTCATGACAACGATTTCGTCCCGCGGCAGCTGGTGCTGCTTGATCGCCCTGCCAAGGACCTCCTCCAAGATCCCGTTGGAATAAAACCAGACGTGGTTCAATACACCAATCTCTTCTTCCAGAGAGCAACCTCACGTTAGCGGTGTCAAACGCATTGATACCAGCATCGTAGCTGCGAACGATTATGAGAGGTGTGCAGCTCCGAGACACGACTTGAGGGAAAACGTACGCAGCCTTGATGTGCTTCGACGCCTCCTCTTCCGGTAGGACCCAGTTGCTGCCCCAGTTCGGATTTCCGTACGACATGCAGCCGAGGACGATTTTCGAAATCTTGAGACCAGATTTTCCCAGTCGGACTATAGTGGGAACTTTGTTGGTGAGGATTTCAACCGAGGGATCGAAATCGAGACAAACCGTATTCCATTTTTGGGGCCGTAGTCGAAGACATTGTGAAGAAGGCGGAATTTCGAGTGACCTTGCGCAATTCAAGGAGCTTTCTATGTGGTTCCTTTCGGGTTGCCGGACGATTGCGAGTCCCCTCGGCATCGAGCAGTAATCCACCATGACAGACTCGTATTTACGAGTCATGCGGGACCTACGAAGCTGATTGGCCCAGGCTTCCGTCACTTGGCGGCTCCGGGCGGCAATATCGATACGGTGTCATGATGGTGTATTCGTCTTTAATAATCGGTCCGCGGAGAGAGTTCAACCAAAGATCCACGTCATAATTTTAATCCTCAGGCGCCAGCGATGATATGAGAGTATAGGGGTGAGATTGGCTAGTTTTCTGCAGAGCGTCCCGAGTCCGCTCTCTTTGGCCGGAGATTATTTGGAAGTTTCGAAGGCGAGCTCTGCCTTGGCTCTGCCCGAAGCAATCTCCAGAAAGAAAGATTCGTAATGTTGACGAGGATCGGTTGTGAGAAAGATGGCCAATCGTTACCAGTCGAACGTGCCCGCAATGTCGACCTTGGGAAGAACTTGGTTTGGTGGACAGGTTGGAACCCAAGGTCTAAACAGACGCAAGCATCGGCCACTAAACTTGGGTGCACGGCAATCAAGTTGAACCTTGATTGAACCAAAGATTCGACCAGAAGCGAATCAAACTTTTTTTATGTAGGGATAGAGCAAGTTCCGGTGGAACAGGTTTGCGAACAGAACAAAATGTATCTTAGATTGAAAATTCATAATATGAATACATGGAGACCGCAGAACTCTTTAGTGGCCAATAATGGCCATTGGCTGGTAGGGCTCCTCCAGATACTTGATTTCGTCCTCCGTCAGCTTGATGTGAATCGCGGCTACCACATACATATCAGCGTTGTGAATCTCACGTTTCCGACGAGATATTTGGGCTCACCGACGGCATCGGCCAAATTGGCGAGGGAGGTGGTGCCAACAATCGGCGCGGAGATGACTTGAGAGGATATGAACGAGGGCGTCCATTATTAGGGACACGGGCACACACCATCCTTGCTCAACGCCCACGCGACGGAGACCTGCGCCATACTTATACCGCGCTTCTGCGCGAGTTCCTCCACCCTGTCGACGAGAAAAATGTTAGCTGGCACGGAATGGCAGCAGTCGGATCGCTTGCCTGTTCACGATCGTCTTGTTGGCGGCGGACTGCGTATATGTGCCCGGCGGCATTCTGCATCACGGATCAGATACTAGCTGGGGACCCACATGGACACACGCACCCATCAGACGTTCCACGCTTTGTGTCTTCTTGCTTGACGAGCGGGCGGGTGAGCGCCCCTCTGGCAAGCGGCGACCATGGAATCGCCCCGACGCCAAAGTGCTGGAATGCCGGGTTAGAATTCGCTGCAGTTGCAATAACTAGTTCCCACCTTCAGGGTTGGAACCATCTCGCGCTCTTCCTCTCTGTACAACAAGTTGTAGTGCCCCTGCATCGAGATGAAGGGCGTCAAGTTGTTGGCGATGGCATAATCTAGATGGGTTGTATGAGCCAAAGAATTTGATTGTCCTTGCGAAGTACATACTTTGCATGGTGTGGACTGGCATTGAACGTTAATTATATTGTATTATGGTTGGAGAAATTCGCTCACATTCCCAAGCGTAGCAGGACGACATCCCGATGTAACGAACATAGCCGGCCTTCACCACATCGTGCAGGGCTTGCATCTGTGAGCAGCGTGAGCGAGAAGTCGACGAAGACAGTAAAAGCGACGTACGGTTTCCTCAATGGGCGTGTTGTGATCGAAACGGTGGCCTGAATCGCCGTGAGCGGGGCCGTAACACAAGAAGAAACTACCATACACTGCAGGAGATCAATGTAATCGAGCTGCAAGCGCCGCAAGCTGTGTTTCACAGAGTCGAAGATGTGCTGTCCCAGAGCATCAGTCGTTGAAAATATCGAAAGAGGCATTTGACAACCTTGCGACTCAACCCATGTTGGTTCACATAGCCGGCCGCGTCCAGGTCACCCAAGTACAAAAATTCCGTTGGATCGCGCGAAAGTGGGCAGAATACTTTGGTCATCACGACGATTTCGTCCCGAGGAAGCTGGTGCTGCTTGATCGCCCGGCCAAGGACCTCCTCGGAAAGCCCGTTGGAATATACCTGCACGTCGTTCAATACATCGATTCCTTCTGTGGACGCAGCCTCCTCACGTTAGCGGTGTCAAACGCATTGATACCGGCATCGTAGCTGCGAAGAATTGTGAGACGCGTGCAGCTTCAAGACACATTGTTGAGGAGAAACTTACGCAGCCTTGATGTGCTTCGACGCCTCCTCTTCCGGCAGGACCCAGTTGCCCGACCAGTTCGGATTTCCGTACGACATGCAGCCGAGGACGATTTTCGAAATCTTGAGACCGGATTTGCCCAGTCGGACTATGGTGGGAATGTTGGCGATCATTTCAACCTGAGTGATCGGAATAGAGACAAACCATATTCCATTTTTGGGGCCATAGTCGAAGAAATTGTGAGAAAGGCGGAGTCTGGAATAACCTTGAGCAATTCAAGGAGCTTTTTATGTGGTTCCTTTCGGGTTGCCGGGCGATTGCGAGGCCCTTCGGCATCGAACAGTAATCCACCATGACGAACTCGTATTTATGAGTCACTCGGGACCTACGAAGCTGATTGGCCCAGGCTTCCGTTACTTGGCGGCTCCGGGCGGCAATATTGACACGGTTTCTTGATGGTATCCCGTTCCGAAAAAGTTCAACCAATTGAAGCCGACAGGGAGGTGCAGGATTCTGAATCTAACCCTCGCAGGTGCAAGTACTAGTACGAGATTAGCGAGGGCGAAATCTTGCTACCGGTTTTGTGAGCGCCGCGCCCAGGCTTTTTATCGACGTCAGGGCTGTTCGCCTTGCCCGGTCACGGCCGTCATTTTAACGGGAGGGCAACGGGTAAACCCGCCCCGTCTCCGTCCGGTCGTATTTTGTAGTGGAAAATATTGGAGACCTCTTCCTGGTGGAAGATCTTTCCAGTAAGTTCAAGGTTTGTGGTTGAGTCGCGTTGAAATCCAACATGAAAGGCATTAGCGAGCGTTACTACACATCATATCGAATGAAGAACTCATTTTGCTCTATTGAGTCGTTTCCTTAGTTGGGGAAATTGGGGAAAGGTTCAGATCCAATTTAAGGGTGAAATTCAGACAGAATACCTTGAGAACACCTGAATGATACTCAAGTCAGTCATGTGATTCTCACTTGCCATGGGAGGTGGAAATGCAGTCTTGAGGGATGCAGACCTCTATAATCCTCGGTGCAAGGCTACACAAGATACTTACACTGGGGGCAAAAGCCGAGGCATCTGAAAATCAAGTGCGTTGAATGCACTTGGTCTGCAGGTGAAACAAAGCCGACAAACTGCCTTTATGTCATCAAAGGGCGGACCCTCGCAGGGAACAAAGGCCCCCCTTTGACCACATAAGGGCCCATTGTTGGCTTTGTCGCACCTGCGAGTCAAGTGTGTTCAACGCACTTGGCTCGCAGGTGTGTTGGGTTTGCCCCCGGTGTTAGGACACCTGCGCAGCGGAAAACCGGTGAAAATATGGGGGAATTCTGTGCTTATTGTTGACGAACCCGTTGCCCGTCGACGGCCGGTATTTCGACGGCCGTCATCCAGGAAATCCGTCTCGTTGCCGTCCCGTCGACAGTTTTCTAGACCCCTCGACGGAACGGGTCGGCTACCCGTCGCACGGAACCCGTAGAACCGGCGCGACGGGTACGGCGCACAGCCCTAGTATTCACCGTTCGACCGGACATTGTTAGGAAGTTTCGTGAGCTCCGCCCAGCCCGAAGGGATCTCTAAAGAGGAAGGCTCGTCGTGCCGACCAGTATCAATTGTCTGAGAGATGTTCAATCGTTCCCAGTTGACCGCGCCCGCCAACGTCGAACTTGGCAAGAACAACCCAAGGCATAAACAGACGCAAGCACCGGCCACTAAACTTGTCCCAGGCTTGAGCGCTTGAGCTTGAACAGTGACCTCAACCTTAACTTCGTGTACACGGCGATACACTCCTCCCTCCTCCCCGCTGATCACTGGGTGTGATGCGCGCGCTCCTGCCCGCGACCCGCCGGGATTAAATGACCGCTCTCCGAGTCAATGAGATCGCAACCGATGCGGGCAAATTCCGCGCGGAAAAGTATCCCAATTGCACTTACTCAGTTACCGACCCAGCCAAGATCTAGAAATTTGGCGTACTTCCCAGCTCCCTGACCACGCATGGGTATTAACAGGGCTGTCCTCTCTCGGAAATCGTATAACTTCCAACAGATGATGGGAGATCGTGGGCAAATGCGTACGACTACGACGCACCTGATGATATGTGTTGCGTTGAGGAGCCAGATTATAACTTAGCAGTAATGGACGATCGACAATGGACGAAGCAACCATATCATTGAACAAACTGCGGAGGAAATCGGAGCCATGTCCGGTGCGTGCCCGAGGCCTATTCAATTTGTGACGCGTCGACCGCACGGTGGACACGGCTTGGACACGGCGCAAGAATTCAGTTCGCGGGCATAGTCACGGGCGCGCAGTGCGCCTTTGTAATAGCGTGGTAAGGCTTAGCAATGCCGGGGTGATGGTTGCATTATTGCCTCTTCAGGGTCACGGCGTTTAGTTACCCGAACGATCTGATAAAGCCCGGAAGCAAGTTATCGTTCTCTCAACCTATTACCACAATGCCCTCCAGCGAAGGTAGCTGCTATCCTTACTTCGCCCCGATTCCAGTCTAACGCGTCCGCAGTCTCTCTGGCCCTATTTGTCCCGCTCATCGCCAAAGGCGACAAGGTCGATGACGTCAGTCAGTTCCTCGGTGCAGGGTACGACCTCGTCCTCGCGGAGGAGGAGACGATCCAGTGGTTCGGGATCAAGTACACCGACCATACGCCCCCGACGTTCGCCATCCTTGACACGTTCCGCGCAGAGAGCGGGCGCGCGGCGCACCTGAGCGGCAAGGTCGCGGAAGCGCTCATGGCGAACGCGGCGACGCTCCTGAGCGTGGGGCCCGAGATCGCGCAGCCGACGGTCCTCGCGAATAAGGTCGTGGGGGGGAACAAGAGCAAGACGGCGGGCCTAGGCAACGGCCTGCGCGTGCTACTCACCGCCAAGCCCGACAAGGTGCAGGCCGTCAAGGAGTTCCTCATCGTGAGTGGTTTCCTGGAGGACAGCTACTATGAGCCGCTAACGAGAAATATTAGAGCGCTGTGCCACTGGTCGAGGCCGAGTCCGAGACGCTCGTTTGGTACGCGCTCGAGTTCCCCGGCACCAATGGATTCGCCATCGTCGACTTTTTCGCGGACGAGGCAGGCAGGAACGCCCACTTGACCGGCAAGGTTGCGGAGGCGCTGTTTGCGAATGCCGATGCGCTGCTGGCGAGCCCCCCGGATATTGTCAAGTTCGACGTTCTTGCTGCGTCGGTGAAAGTTTGAATAGTGTAGATATACAAGGACGTGTGCACTGACAAGTCAGATGAATGTATAGTATAGAGTTGCTTTGTTCTTGAAGGACCTCATGATTAGGCTGCCAGTAGATTCAAAGTGAATTCGATTTCGGAATGATACATAACATTTTGAGAAAGCTGTTGTCGTTTGGCTGTCGTTAATCAGTACAGTACTAAAAGTGGCCTGAGAAAAATGCCTGCGGAAACATGTTGCATAGACTATGCAATGGCCACTTCGGTACGGTCGATCGTTGTGGTAAAGCGGTGAAAAAATCGTGACTTGCCGTGACGGCACGCGTTGGACGCGTCAACAAGTCCCAACAAATCCTCTTCCCGACGTCGACATACTCGTCCCAGCCCACCAACCTTCGGCTTTCCTAGAAAAAAACCACTCATTTCGTCGCTCATGTCCGCGCACGAAGAACAACAGTACTTGGACTTGATACGTCGCGTTCTCGACACGGGCGCGCCTCGCCCCGACCGCACCGGCACTGGCACGCTCTCCCTCTTCGCCCCGCCCTCCCTGCGCTTCTCCCTCGCGGGCAACACCCTCCCGCTCCTCACCACAAAGCGCACCTTCCTGCGCGGCATCGTCGAGGAGCTCCTCTGGTTCGTGCGCGGCTCCACCGACTCGAAGCTCCTCGCCGCGAAGGGCGTGAAGATCTGGGACGGCAACGGCGCGGCCGCGTTCCTCGCGGCGCGCGGGCTGGGGCACCGCCGCGAGGGCGACCTGGGGCCCGTGTACGGGTTCCAGTGGCGCCACTTTGGCGCGCCTTACACGGACTGCGACGCGGACTACACGGGGCAGGGCGTGGACCAGCTGCGCGAGTGCATCCGCAAGATCAAGGAGGACCCGATGGACCGCCGCATCATCCTTAGCGCGTGGAACCCCGCCGGTGCGCACCCTTCCTTCTCATACTCTGCACTGCGTGCTGACTACCCGCCAGACATCCCGCAGATGGCGCTCCCGCCGTGCCACATGCTGTGCCAGTTCTACGTGCACCTCCCGCCCGCGTCGGCGCCGACGGAGAAGCCGAAGCTCTCGTGCCTGATGTACCAGCGCTCCGCGGACCTGGGGCTCGGGATCCCGTTTAACATCGCGTCGTACGCGCTGCTGACGCACATGATGGCGCAGGTGACGGGCACGACGGCGCACGAGCTCATTATCCAGCTCGGCGACGCGCACGTGTACCGCGACCATGTCGACGCGCTCGAGGTGCAGCTCGCGCGCACGCCCAAGCCGTTCCCGACGCTGCGGTGGGCGCGCGAGGGCATCGATGACATCGAGGCGTTCGAGTACGCGGACTTTGTGGTCGAGGGGTACGAGTGCCACCCGAGTATACCGATGAAGATGAGCGTGTAGGAGTGTGCTCGTAGCCAGAACTTGACTATGTATCCCGTCCGTGTACAAAAAGGAGGTCCCTATATTACAGGCACTAGATAATGACGGGAGTGTTTTCATGTTGAGGGTGCGCCGAGAAGGTAGTAATACAAGTCCGCGCCTGGTATCGGGATGTTTTTTTCGCGCCTAGAAGGAAGGATGTGAGTCGAGAGCAGAGGGAGGGAAAGACCAAACTCACAGTTCGCGGACTGAACGCCACAGATGATGATCAGTAAAATGAAAGGTTTTCGTAGATGTGCTTACCCCGAATCATGAAATTTGCGAGAATGGCGAGGAAGAGGAGAGCACTGATAATAACCGGGCCAAGGATCATATCTAGAGAGATATCAACAAGAATACGCTGTATCTGATGAGCAAACGCACCAAAATGACCAGGATCTCGTTTCCGTATTTTTGTGATGCGATGCTGATACAGGACATACCCGTAGAGCTGGGGCAAGTGAGAGGGGTTCACGACAGGCAAAGAAAGTAGCATACCAGCACGCAGACGCTGATAAAGGCGTACAGGTACGCAAAGTTGCGGGCGATCTGGTCCTTGGACGAGTTGAAGAGGGCGAGCGCGAGCGTGCCGATGAGGACCGCGATGTTCAGCCATGCGACCCACGCTGGTAACCGTCAGCATCCCTCCCACAGTGGAACGAAGGCGAACTCACTCCGCTCGTTGGCGAACCAGACCTTTCCCTCGACGCGCACGGGCGTGGCGATTTTCTTGGGAACGCGGACGAGCGAGGGCACGGAGTTGATGGAGAGGTAGTCGCGCACGACGGGGCGCTGGCCCGCGCTGTCCTCCTCGGTCTCGGGGATGCCGTCCGCGCGGGTGTACCGCACGGGGCGTGAGGGGTTTGGGAGAGAGGCGAGCGCAGAGGAGGAGAACGGAGACAGGATATCAGCCATGGCGTGCCATGAGCGGCGAATGAGCGAGTCTGGCCGATTCTCGGTGAGGGGATTCACGCCGTTCTTCTGTCTTGGAGTTGCCGCCATTGTGGAGAGAGAAGGGGAGAGATGAAGGGAGAAAGAGAGCCCTTTTCGGCTGATTGCCAATTGCGGCTCGGCTTTCATTGGCACGTTTGCTGAATTGCCTTTTCTTTTTCTCCAGAGGACATGTAAATAAGTTTTTTTCGAGGGCTGGTAGGTAGGTAGGTAGGTAGATCCAGACATCTCGTACAGCCAACGCGAATAAAATACTGCACCCCGAGTTCGACTGGAAGTCTACGAAGTACGCCGATCCACCGATATGTCAGACGCGACGATGGCGAGCCTCACAATAACCCTACTATCGACACCAGAGTCAGAGCCCTGCGATGACTCTATTCTAGAACGCAGCTATGAGAAAAATCTCTCTCATCTGCGAAATACTCACCTCACATCCACCTTCTTGTGCCGCTCAAACTCGGACATGACTTGCTGCGCCGAGTCTGGATCTGGGGCGTTCTTCCAGATCCCGTGGATGATGTACTCGCCCACGAGCGAGCCACCCTGCATACGGAGGGTCAGCAGCTGCATATACGGCACCGATCTTAGGCTGGAACGCACCCGATTCGCTGGGTCGTCCGGTGTCTCTTCCGCATGTGTCCACTTCACGGTCAGCCCGCGGGGGGCGCTGGCGCGCATGGCGCCCACGAGCGCGCAGAGGCCCGCGAAGTCGAGCGGCGCCCCGTTTAGGCTCGCGACGAGCTCGCGGGAGAAGGTCACAGTGAGGGCGCGCTGCGACTGCGCATCGGTGGGCGCCTCGAAGACGTCGCGGATGTGCTGCGCGGACCAGGCGGCCAGTGAGGAGAGCGGGGTTCCGTCCATGGGTGGTTGCTGTTGTAGCAGGTGCGGCACGTTAATATTTCGCCGTAGTGAAAGGCGGTGACGACTGAATGGGTCTAGTCTTCCGAGTCGGGTAGTTGGGCGACAAGACATTGGTCTAAATAAATGCGTTTCTGTGTTGGGCGTCCCGCTCCGAGCAAGGCGATGTAGAAGTAGCGAATCCAGGAAAGCATTCAGGATAGACCCCGAGTAACGAAGATCTGCAGCACCGTAGAGGTGTACATTAATTAGGATACAGACGGCGTCAGATTGGATTTAGGCGTCCCGTTGAAGTTTGAAGGCGGGACAGTCCTGTGAATCCGAGCAAGGGTCCTGGCCTAAGGTAGTCTGAACCAGATGGGTGTGGTCTCAAGCGTGCAAAAATTGACCTTGCTTCGCCGGGGTACAAGAAATGAGGGATGAGAGTGGCGGTGGGAGGAAGAGGAAAGCGGCGCTCCATATACGGCAACAACAGCCGACTATCTGCGCTCTTTCTCCGCATACCTACCATGAACGTCCCGGGAGCAGCCAACTTTCTAGTAAATCTCTTCGTAACAGACGAGGAGGCCCGCGAGGCGCGAGCGACAATTGAGCAGAATCAGCTCCTCATGGCGAGGTCCGTCATAGCTGATACTTGCCACTTGAATGCTGATCCCTCGACAGCCTCGACGCCGAGATTGCGAGGGCCCAAGCTGCGCTGAGGCACCTCGTAAGCCAGCGGACCGAAGCGCAGAAGCTGCTCGAGAGCAACAGTGCCCCTTCCGACACGGAGGTTCGCGCCATCCGGGAGATCATCATCTCAAAGGAAACGCTGATGGAGCGGCTCGAGGGAGAGATCTCCGAGGCGCATGCGGTGCTGGAATCTATGATACAGAGCAGAGCGCAGGCTGCGGAGGAGTCTGGCCCCCGGGCCGCTCTCGACAAGTTTGACGCCGACATCGAGAGCGCGCAGTCTGTACTGCGAAGCCTTCTGACGGAACGCGACCAGACGCACGAGACTCTGGAGGCGCACCGAGCACTGTTGTCGCCTATCCGCCGCGTCCCTCCCGAAGTCCTGTGCGAAATATTCCTTCACTGTCTGCCCAAAACGACATACATCCAGGCGTCTGTCGCACACTGCCCGCTGCTGCTAACACAAGTCAGTAGCAACTGGAGGTCCGTCGCGCTCGCGACCCCTGCGTTGTGGACCTCGATCGCGGTCAACCTCACTCCACAGTCATGCCTCCCAGATCTCCGTCTTATCGAGACATGGATTGCACGCTCTGGCTTGTGTCCCCTGTCCTTTCACATCGCAGAATCGATCCAGAAAGACCACTATGACGCTCGGATGCTCACATCGGCGTCAATCTTGGAACTCTTTGCGCCTCATTATAGCCGTTGGCAGCACATTCGCCTGGAATATCAGGACTGGAGGATCGAAACAGGGTTCTCGAAGCTGCCATCCGACACCCCACCTCAGTCACTGGAAACTCTACATCTCGCCAGAGATTTTTGGCGTCCGACTGAGGAGACTCAGCTGTCGCTGATGCTCTCTGCTCCCCGTCTACGAAACTGCACATGGGTCAGCAATACTGATTTGGGCACGTTCCGTGCTCCGTTCCCACAACTCGCCAAACTCTTCCTCGAGCGTCCTCTGGTTGCAGAGGACTTTATGCACGTCCTCAGTGAAGGCGCCAACCTCTCCGCATGCCAATTTTTCGTCTTGGCGTCTTCAGGTTCGAACCTGGCCCCGCGGACCGTGCCCTTTGTCCTCCGCCACAATCTCCGTTCCCTCGACTTGACCGCTGACCTCTTCGGTCGCCTGTTCAACCAGCTCGAGCTCCCTTGTTTGACAGAAATATCGGTGAGACGGTTCGATATCGTGCCTCACCCCGCGCCAGTCTGGCCGCAACAGGAGTTCATGTCGTTGCTGTTGAGGTCGAAATGCTCCCTGGAGGTGCTCAGCTTCAGCGACATGGACATCACCCCTGACGAAATGACCGACTGCCTCCGCCACACGTCCACGTCTCTCCAGAAACTCATCCTTAACAACGATCGCAGAATGCGCCACACGATCATAAACGACAACGTCCTCCGGCTGCTCACATGGAGACAGCCTGAAATCGGCGGCTCGCAGCTGAGCATCTGTCCCCAGCTTTCCATGGTCAAGTTTTGGAACTGCCATTCCTCGTCTGACGGCGTTCTAGCCGATATGGTTGAATCGCGCTGGAAGGTCCGTGATGGCGGGCCACCGAAGATCCTCAACATTGCGTTTCTCATGCTCGAGTCGAGTCACGCCGAGGATCTGAGGAGGTTGGAGAATTTGAACGAGGAGAGGGTAGGGCTCAGCATTCTGCGGCCGACGTTGAATCAGAATTTGGTGTAGTGGCGCTCCTTTATGACATGTAATGATTCCAAGATTCAAGTGTATGGATATGACATTTCCAAGTGGAAACCGAAATTTACGGGATGGCCGATGTGCAACGCTGCGCTGAATACCAGGGCGATGATGGAATGGCAAGTGCATGGAGATTGCAGCTTGACTCCTTTGATGCCACGTGATCGCGATTTAACACGCGCAGCCG
The DNA here is from genome assembly GCA_029204335.1 of Mycena vulgaris. Classification (NCBI taxonomy): domain Eukaryota; kingdom Fungi; phylum Basidiomycota; class Agaricomycetes; order Agaricales; family Mycenaceae; genus Mycena; species Mycena vulgaris. The sequence goes on from JARGYA010000035.1 coordinate 834,353, forward strand.
AGCTTGAACTTTGACTCGAGTCGGCGTCGACCACCACCGTGATTACGCTCTTCCTTCTTGCCACCACCATGTATCCTACCGCCCAAGAAACGGCTGTAATCTCAGAGGCAGAAACCATGATGAAAGACGCGATGGCAAGGTACGACCCGTCCCACGACGCGTTTCACGGTATGCACACGCGTGGGCCGCGGGCGTGTGAACTGGTCTGACCGCTGGATCCAGTGCAGCGCGTTCGTAGAACGGCCCTGGCACTCGCAAACGGCATATCCCCTAAACCGGATCTTCTTGTCGTCGAGCTCGGTATGCCGCTGATCGTCTCCACGCCCTTGATCTGACAACGGCGCGCAGCTGCCCTCCTGCACGATGTCCTTGACAAGAAATACGTCTCGGCCGAGCAAGCTGCCGATCCCTACGCCTTTTTCCTCCCTTTTTTCACGTCCATGGCTGCGAAACACCAGCTTGATCTCGTCCAGGATGGCCGTGCCCGTCAGATCGCCCAGATCGTCGACAATGTCTCGTGGACCACGGAAATTAAATTGCGCAAGAACAACCTGTGGAGCTGGCAACAAAATTGCGTAGAACTACATTGCGTACAGGATGCGGACAGGCTAGACGCCATTGGCGCCTTTGGTAAGATTCCAGAACCATGTTCCATAAAGAACCACCGCCGAAGCTTTTTAATGACTCTCAGGGATCATGCGATGTTCCGCGTACAGCGCTGCCGTCAATCGGTGAGAAACCTGATGACCTTGGCCTCCGCTTCCGGCTGCTGATCTGCACTCAGTCCTCTTCACGTCCCCGCCGATGACCCGAGAGTCAAAGACTCCGCGATCCAGCACTTCTACGATAAACTAGTGCTAATTCGCGACAGACTCAAAACCGAGCAAGGGAAGGTACTGGGGGAGAAGAGGCATCGCGTCGCAAGTTTCCTTTTGGCATATCTCATTCAGCCTAGTTCTGATTGATTGATAGCTCCTGGCGTTTATGGCGGACGTGAATGACGAGTACAATCTCAACGGCGCTAACGACATTCCGAGGAGCGGTAATCGCAAGCACTTGACGACATGTACATATCCATGTGGGTCCAAGTGGATACGCCGGAACGGGCCGATTTTTTTTTCATTAACGATACTTTGTCCGGGCGGGACCATTCTTTGCCGGGTCCCTTTCCGTGGTAGCTTTCGGGCAAAAAAAATAAATGCATTGAACTAAATACAAAGGGCGGATCGGTAATTCACTCGAATTCAGAGATATCAAACTGGTAGAAAGATTGCTGTTGCGGCCGATTAGAGAGGCGTTTTTCGCGCGGATAAAACCCACTTTATAAAGACTCATCACCTTTACCACCCAAGCTTCGAGGTGATAGATTTTTTTACTCCCAATACGCATTCGAACCTCCTGTTGAACCACATTAACGACTTAGTTGATATGGCCAAACGGTACATACATAAAATGCGGCCCAGTGCATAATCTCAGCCTTCAATGTGTCGTCGACCTGAGTGACCACTGCCTCTGCAACCGTCTTGGCCAAGTTAGCACGTCGCTCAAGTAGATGCATGAAACGAACCTTGAGAATGACCGTTGGAGGAATGCAGTGACTTAGCAGTTCGTAGAATTTCGTCCGAATCTCCATTACTCGAGCAGGCGTTTGTTCAGTAACGATGAGAACTGCGACCTTTTGGCAGTATGTTTCCCAGTCGGGCTTCGCGATGGTTAACGGGCCTGAGAGATCCGGTCTAAACAGTTGAAATGAGTTGGGTTACCGTAGGTATTCGGACGCAACGCACGATTGCATCTTGAGCGCTTCGAGGACCAGAATCGCCTTGCGAAGATTGCCTCCGGAGTCTTTAATGATCTCCTGGGCAGCTTCAGGTGGCAGGTCGAAGCACGCTCGCTTCGCCACGTGCGTCAGAACCGTCTGCATCTGGAAAAAATTTGGTTCAGTTGAATTGTTGCGAAAATGCGTCATCCCCAACCTCGCCGTCGTTTGGTGCGGCGACGCGCATAAGCAAACATCGACTTTTGATTGGGGCGATTAGTCGACTCGTGCTGTTGGCGCAGAGGATGATTCGCATATTCGACATGTATTTCTCCATTGTGCGACGGAGAGCGGCTTGAGCATCGCGCGAAAGGGAATCGGCCTCGTTGATTATGACGACTGTCGCAAAATCAACGAAGGCTTGGAAACAGATCCAAAACTCCTGACCTTTGAACCTCTGTCTAGCATTGAGATCGACTTGTTGTGTTTGCGCGATTTCCTTGAGGAGCTCTTGAATTACAACCCTGTCGTAGTTACCCGCCTCACTGGATGATTCGAGTCAGAGCGAGAGAGAGAGCCTGATAGAGTTTGCATGCCTGGGGGTAATTTCGATATGAAAGTTGCTTTGAACAATATTCACTTCTATCTTCCGCTTTGAAGGAGACAGGAAAACGCGTTGATCGATTTTAAGCTGAATGGTAGTCAAAACGAGAAGAATTCGCGGAGGAAGCGAATTACGCACCTTTTCCACTCCTGGCCCAAAAAGTTGTCTCAGTGTGCAAGTGATACGCGTCTTTTTCCCAGCGCCAGAGGGCCCGTAGAAAAGCATGTGAGGGAAGTCGCCAGAGGCAGCCTACGCGACGATTCGCGTCAGATGTGTGAGGGTCATGGGCCGGAGAAGTTTCACCGACCAACGATTTCAATCTGGCAGAGAGACCTTCGTGGTAATGGAGGTCATCGAGTGCCCGTGGGCGATACTGTGCAATCGGCAGGTAAGCACTGGGTAGGTCCGATGGAGGCTAGTCTAACCATATCGACCCAGAGCGACATTGCTGCGTGTTGTAAGAGAGGGAAAGAAGGGCCCAGGGCGGAGGACGGTGGCAAGCGTGTCGTGGTGTGGCAATGCCAAAAGCGCGTTGTAACGTGTCACAGTGTGATCACCGCGTCGCGTGACGGGTATTCCGGTCTCCGGACTTTAGACAAAACAAGAACACGACAAAATGACACAATTCTTCGCGCCGGTGCCTCTGCCGTATCGCCGATCCCTGAATCTCATGGAAGTCCTAGATCTATCCGAGGCACCTCTGAGATGTATGGCCCTGGGACTTTCGGCGCAAACTCCAACCCCGATAAGTTGACTGTCTATCAAATGCCGGCTCTCCGCTGTCGAATATTCTCCACTCTGCATTTTTTTCTCTACCATGGTCGTCACACCGATCCAGCCAAAAGCCAAAACTCCCCGAGTTCCAAGAAAACCCACACCACCGCCATATTATGTCTCTATCTCAACGATCGAGGACCTGGGCAAGCATTACACAGAAGAGGTATTATACCAAATTTCCCGAGCTCATTCAGCGGAATTTATTACTGTATTAATTCAAGTATATGAAAGAGGTCGAACGCCTGTGTAGTAGGACCAATCGACAGTCCTCCAAAAATATCAAAGGTAGTCTCGAAGCTGTATGGCCGCTCAACCTGTAGGCCATTTCTTCAGTTTCAACGTTGCTCTACTTATCTGTACCGTTTCCAGCGAAGCTGCATTACTGGAAGGTTATTCCAGACCTAGCTTCTTTGCATTCGCAGTTGAACTGTTTTGACATAGGCCTGGAGGAATACGCTCGAGAATACGGCGGACAAGAAATGGACCGCAGACTCAAGAGGCCTCTGTATCGCAACGAATACATCTCCGACTACATATTCCGAAAAACCAACGCAAAACGGGGCAAAAGGCAAGTGAGCAGTCGCATCCAGCAAATGATAAAAACCACGAGAGATCCCAAGGGTATTGGCACTGCCCTTTTCTCATTGAATTAAAATTTTAATGTTTTTCCAAGTCATGCAGCTATTACTACGCCGCCCCGTCCTTCAAGCCCCTGCGGAACCTTTGACGTCGACATGCCCTCTCATAACCGCCCCAGACGATGTCTGCGGCCAGAAGAGTTTACGGCTTCCCATTACCGTCACCTCGCGCAGCGCCCGCTACCCCTCCTTACCCCCGGAGCTCACGCTGGGATCAAGCGAACAACAACAACGTATTCAACTCCGGACCCTTGAAGAGTGGCAACCGCTCACCAATATGCTTCGCGGAATGGATCCCACCGTCGTCCTCCTTTCTCCCATCCCCTTATCGTCATATTCCATTTTCGAGGTATTCAGGGACAAGAAGCATTGCTGGACTTCATTAAGTTCCCTTGAGCCCAATGGCATCCACAACGGCAGCTGGAAATATGCGACCTCTGTGGCGGCCGAACTCTGGAAAGATATCGCCAACAATCGTAAGTTCGATATTTCCGGAGTTGTCGCGGCGGCTCATCTCCCTTTGATAGAATCCACTCAATGGTCGATTTTGCAACTAGTTTTCAGCGCGGAGACCGACCGGCGCGAGTATAACCGAGACAACGCTTTCGCCGAAGTCGTCTACAAATTTGAACCACAGAACGATAAAGCACTGGATTTGGAAGTTGCCTGCAACTGCCGCGCGCAGACCTCGACAGAAGACGCTTCAATACCCCAGGTAGTTGATTTTCAACTTCCCTGATGTATCCTTATCGTTTGTAGGCTCGCTTCCCACAGATGTGGTACCTACCGCACATTCGCACTGCCGACTCAGCATTTCTTGCGGGGTTCTCCGTTTTTTCTACCTCAGGGACGTTCTCCAAGGTGCGAAGTACGATTCAAGATACTGAACCAGGTTATCTAATTGCATCCTAGGAAAGCACCGTGCCAGGGGCAGTCCGCCCCTCTAGAGCGCAATCGATGTCCGCCATAGACGTTTACTCCAAGTCGGGAACGTTCGGGCAGGTGCGACAAGCTTTGGCACTCGTTGTTTCCCTGTCTGAATTACCTCTAGGACAGCATCGTTTCAATGGGGTCCAACACGACGACAGCACAGCACACACGAGCACACCAAAGTGCGGAGTACAGCAAAGCCAAGGAGTCCGACGCCGCTACCCGCTCCGAGTCTATGCCCCCATTTTCATCCTCGCTCGCCGACTGGGACAAATTGGACCCCGTTCCTCGCCGTAAATGCGAGGCTGCAGTGCGTGCCCACCCCATGTATATTTGTAATGGATTAACCTATGCGGCATAGGCGACTACAAGCTACTATCCGCAGGCTTGTCATACCAGCTTCTACTCAAACACGGCATATTTTCACAATCGCGACGCCGGACACCATATTAATTCGATTACCGGAGCGTCTCCTCGTTTTGCGACTGTACGTGTTCAACATGGTTACGATACTGAGGATACTCATCCTGCTCCAGGTTGACGATGGCATAGCGCTTAACATCGAAGAACTAAGTCGAGTTACTTCTGCGTATACGCTCAACGGCGAATGGATGGGCTGTTACCCAGTTCATGATTACTAGGGGATGAGTTCTTGTGTATACATGTTAATAACAGCCTTTTGATCTACTCTATCCTCCGAACTGCGACCTCTGAATTTTCTAACGCATGCGCATTTGCGATCTCGACGACATTGAACTTATGGAACTTATGGTAATCCCGGACGACGGACAATCCGCAAACGCTCTGCAAGAAGTGATGGCATCAGCCAAGGTCCGCTCGTACAAGGGTCAAGAGACTGACCTTGAAGACCTCGACAAGAATAAAGAGTTCGGGGTCGTCCAGATCCACCGTGTGTCCCTCCGGTACACACTTCGCAATCGCCTCAATGAGATCCAGGCGGGCGATCGTCGTATGGTTGCGTATTCGAAGTTCAATTTTATACTGCAGACAAGACATTCGTTATCGAGATCAAGCCTAAGAAATGATGGACTTGCTGTGAACTTTTGACCAACGCTTTCGCCAAAGTGCGGTTCCAATACAGTGCGGCAGAGCGCCTGTATCTCGGGGAGATTAGTGACACACGACGCGGACACTGGGCTGAAGCGCAGGGAGTGGCTGAAGAGTACATGAGGCAACACGCATCAAGCATTCAGCTCTTTGCTCACCGTGTATGGGTTACGCCAGTATTTTGGACGTTCTGAATGTGCGTCGTTACGAGTTTGACGGGGTCAACGGGCTGTTTACAAGAAATAAACACAACTGCAACGCCGATTTTAGTGAGATTCAGTGTTCCGTGACGACGCTGAGCTTACCGCAGGGCGTGTTTGTCTGACAGTTGGCTGTATATATTTTAGAACAGTGTGGGAGGTGGGAATGAAAGCGGCGGCTTACTGAAGCGCTGTTCTTTCCTAGGGCGTTTCATCGCAGATACTTCGCTGGCGATTTGGGCCTCGATGCTTAAGCTCTCGTTGGCATCATCATCTGAATCGCCGTCGGCGTTTTCCGGGACTGGGGGCCACAGCTCAGATGCCAACTGCAGATAAAGTCAAACATGATTTCAGATGCATGTCATAACTTACGGTATCGAGCAGCTCGTAGAGCTCACCAACGGCCTGTTTTTCCTTGCCTTTGACGCCTGAATGTTTATTTCAGGGGTTTGGGACCTGGTTAACGGCCAGAAAACTCGTACAAGTGACCCAGATCCCGGGGCCGTCGATATATCGCTTCCCCCATACAGGCGTTCCGTCCTAGCGTTTCGACCTCAGAAGCCGAGAGAATACACCAATAGGAGGCCTACAGAGCGATACTTTTTCTTGCGGCGGTCGTTGCCTCCTTGCGACGCGCTTGCACGTTTGCCGGACATGGTGGAAGACGCGAAACGTATAATCGATGAATTGGGCTCGTGATCTCGGCAAGTGCCGATGTGCACGTGACCGCTTACGCGAAGTTGAAGACCGCTGGTCGCAGCTCTGCTCTCGACTGCCACCCGTGCTTGACCCATGCTTTTGACCGTCCGAGACAATACCTCCACCCGTCCAAACGTGCAGCCTCCCCAGTCTCATTCCTACGCGTCTGGACTCGGCAGAAAAATCTCAATTCCATCCTTCAAGTTCGACCGTTCTCACCTGCTCTCACCTGGCATATACCATCGACGCGTTCCCTCTCTCATTTCAAGCCCAGAATCTATCTTTTGCGCCTTCTGGTGCCGGCTCATCTCTCATGGTAGTGGTGCCGCCCCTGGATGCACCAGCAGGCGGACCCTGTGAGTTTTAGCGGATACCAAAGAATCACAGAGCCCCTCGGTATGCTCTTCTTCCATCGTCAACCCTTTACACGAAACACAACTCGCCGATTCTCTCGAGATACGTCGTCGCCGCGTCTCATTTGCGAATTTGCGACGGTTCAATTGGATTATTCCACGGATACTTTGCAAGCAGGAACTCTTCGAACCGAAACAGTGTCCCTTTGCATTATGAGCTGTTTCAGTATGCATGTATGTTGTTTCCCTGAGCCTCACTTGAATTTATTCACCCAACTAGGCGAATGGCATTCGTTTGTGTTGGTCGTCTTTTTTTTCTGGTATACAAATCAATACATTCCTTGAATGCGTATCCTTCTCAAGTTTCAGGTCCGAGTCATGTCCTCAAATTCGTGTCGTGCGTCTGTTGTAAGTAAATCTTGACTTGTTTCTGATTCATCTTCAGCTCGCCGCCACCATGCACTTTGTCATTGAAGTTGTCTCAAAGGCTGAAAAATGTACCTATACTAGTAGGCATGCAAATACATTTTTTCCGGTATTTCCTGCCTTTTGGGACCCTTTAAGCCTTCAACACGACGGAATGCACGTCGCCGGGATTCTCCGACTCGGATCAGGCTGGTTAAACTTGGGTCAAACAGAGACAACTTTACGACATAATGTTGAACTTTTTTTTTTGACAGTCGATGCGGCCCCCAAACCCTAGCGCTATGGATAGCACATCGTTCGCGGGAGAAGCCCTCACCGGGTCCCGTGGAGCTCTAAAAAATCATCTGTGAATAGATGTGTGCCGCTGCCCCCAAATCTGGTACTCTGAAGCGAGTTGGTAGGCTCAGGTGTCTCATAGTGTCGCATGGTCCCCGGTTTAGAAGCTCAGTGAGTTCTCAAGAGTCTGATCTTTTAATTATGACTGATGTTCTTCGCCGCCGGATTGAATACCCGACCCTGCCAGGCACTGAATGCAGAAGATCGCACATCTCATCGAAAAAAATCAGGGAGCGCTAATGAGAGTTAATGGATACAATCACTCGCTGATAGCAACCCATACACTCGCTAAGCCCCTGCCTTGTCCATCATGAATTAGCTCAAGCTCTTCCAAGCGAGACATCCTTTGGTCGGTCGGCTTCCTTTCTCAGCTCCGCGATAGTTAGGTAACTGGGGATGAGATAGTACCCGTACGTATGCCTCGGAGCTGGGTCCAATCGCTTCTTTTTTTTCTAGCAGTTACTATTGGCTGGCCGCCAGATTTCCAACAGCATACAGAAAGGAGAACAAGTCCCGAGGCCTCATGTTTTCGATACGGAAGGCAAGTCGAAACTGATTAACGGCACCAGTCCATCCAAAATACCCGCGTCCGGTCGACGTCTCAGCGTACAGGCCCGGGACCCGAATTAATTTCGCGGGACCAGACCAGTCCTTTTTTGGCGGCGAGGGTGGATAAGCGGCGACGCCAAGAGCGCTCCGGTCAGCCGATATCCCTACGCCCTGGTCATGCGCGCGGCAACCATCTCTTTTTGGACGGACAACCCCATTCAACAGTGATTTAACCCTCTGCCCCGCGTCCGCCGACCCTATGTACGGACCGCGGTTAGTCGACGCAGGGTAAGGGGCGGGGTCGGTGCATCGAAAATACGCGTGGTTCGATCCACATATACATTTTAAAAAACCACTCGAAGGTATATCCCTTTGTTTGATCGCATCGCGATTAGATACCCACGCGAGAGCCACGCTCACCCGCCGACGCCGCGCCCCCCCAAAAAAGTCTGTGGATGAGGCCGTCTAGAAGTGCGATCTACGCCTTCCCGCTCACAGATGCACCGAATAACGTTTCGAAGCGAGACAGCAAAATAATTTATTGGCAGACATCAACAAATCGTAATATCACGACCGACCAGGCGAGCGCAAGCGAACGAAGAGGCTGCCGATAGTTCACAGATTTTTCAGGATCTGGGCTTACGGTTACCTGATGAGGGCGGCGATCAGGGTCAAGTTACTCCCGATCCTGGCCGATAGGCGGTGGTTGCACGACGATTCTATGGACACCCAAAGTCCGACATCACTACAGTTCGCATATTCGCCCCGCGCAGTCCCGTTCAGCAGTCCGTGGCAGACTAACCTCTCTATCAGCGGGAGATATCACCTGAACCGAGGCCCCCACATCGTCCAAAGAACCCAGCCCGTGGCCGCAACGATTGGCATGCACTACGAGGTCCACCGCAAGCTCAGTGAAGTTAGTACAATTTTGAGCGAGCTATTACCTAAAGCACCGAGCAGGCAGCGCAGACGGCTCCCGCGGAGCTCAATTTAATTCAGGGCCGGACGAACTTGGGAGCTGCGAGCATGCCATACTTACCGCGTAACTGGCCAGTACCTGGGAGCAGCGCTTGCCGTCGGCATGGGGCTCAGCGCAGATGGAGTTGGCCTCGCAGTGAGGGGACCAGGAGTCGGTCGGATTGCGCCGGATGTCCTGCTTCCGCAGGTGGGCGAGGACGAGGCACCCACAGTTCTCCTTGATTCTGAGTACCTTCCGTTTATTCACCACCAACCCAGAGCAAGAGAAAAACTGCGTCCCAAAAGTAGAGCAGCTTTTCTGGAGTGGCGCAAATGTCGATGGCTTCACAACTCTTTCCCTGCGAGTCATTCAATCAGCGGGGCGTTCAAACGTGAGTGCAATTATCCAAGTGAGGATCCGGGTGCTCAGGCCGAATGCATATAGCAGGCGATGCCAGTTCCGCGGCAGAACCAAATGCCTAGCACTGCGGCACACGAACGATCCTCCAGCCGTGACTTAACGTTCAACGTCCAACGTTGTTCAACTGTCAAGGGTACGTAAGCGTCCACCCCGCAGTCGCCTAGAGAGCTGATGGATTTGGCATACAGTACACAGCAGTGCACGACGGAACGAAGGCATCGTTCTCGTCCTCTTCCCGCACACAGGAATCGCCTCAGCCAGCCTCCCCCGAACTCGACAGGGAAAATACCTCGGCATCGTCAGACGGTGCATTCATTCAGTTGTCCTGTCCTCTATCCAATCGCCGAGTCTTCTCCAGAGCCCAATCCGCACGCAATTAACATCGCAGACTACGGGTCGCAGCATGGGGGTGCAGTTCGCAGAAATAACACCCGTAGACGGACATTTGATACAGGAAGCATGTAACGCTCAGGATGGATGGGTTCATTCGACGGATTGGAGCAAGTGAACAGTCGACGAGATGGGCGCCAGAGGATCTAGAGACATTGACGAGGAATTCGATATGGCCTTGAAAATGATCAGCTTTCCCGCGAGCACTGAGAGAGATTGAACCATTGGCACGACTGTGACAGTCCGTAGCACAAGCGGGGATGTGGATGGGAGCGCACTAGTGGGTCGTCGTCCCACATAAGCTCCGCATCTGTAGCTTTTTCCGATGTACGACGGTGGCGACTCCTCCTTGGCCCGATTCATCCAAGTTGATAATACTTTTGGAGAGTGGAAGACCCTGAGAAAATGAATTACATAGAGTAGGGGAGAGGCTAACAAAAACACGTACGATATTTGGAGGGAGGCCTCTGAGGTCGGATGAGGCGGAATAGGAGAGGCCGCACGGATGTAGAGCGGGCTCGTCGAATCTTTGAACACCGCTGGAAACCACGAAAGGTGTAAGGAAGCGCACAAGAGAGAGATAAAAACGGAATACGCACAGTAAACACTACTGTCGTCAACTCCAT